>JADLZK010000859.1:0-105642 GCA_015847255.1 Hyparrhenia diplandra | reverse complement strand
TCATTCCATCACATTATTCAAATTACAAATCGACATGAGTCAAACTTCGAATAAAAGAGTACAAATAGAAGGGTATTATTATTACATCGCCACTTGGCGGAAGCAAACAGAGTCACGCAAAGATCCGTAATCGCCTAGAAGAACGTTGCGAAGCGTCATCATCCATCTTCGCCTTGAGCGTAGGCACGAAACCATCTAATCCTCCAAGTAGCCAAGTTCACCTTGCAAACTAAAATGACTTTCAAGACAATGAGTACGGCTATTTCCCACCCTATGCTTTGCTTTGCTTTGTGGTGCTTTGTGGAATGCAAAGGATATATCAAAAGGCCTATATTTGGTCAGTAGTTTCCTATGCAAGCATCAAATTATATAAATAAACAAGTTTTAATTACCAATCCCAAAGATCACACCAACCCCGGTGTAATGCCCAAACCAACATCATATCAAAGCTCGATCCATTCCCACAACACATCTCACGGCTCACACCATCGCCAGCTGACGTAACAGCCCTTCAACTCCTTCTTCGCCTGCCTAATCGGCTCTCAGCCCTCTAGGCTCTCAGCCGTAACCCCAAACCACACTCAACTCGGGGTGAGAAGAGAAAACACCCTCTCTACTCGGAGAAGAAGGACCTCAAGAAAACCTAGCCAAAAGACCGGGCGGCAAAGGGGTAGTCCAGCAAAAAGGCCGGCAAGAAACCCTAAGTAGTCCAGGTCTAGATGTGTCCTAGCCCGAAGGCCGAACTATACGTATAGATTTACAACTCTGCAGAGCGTGTACTCAAGACCACACGGTCGCCATCATCGGCATAGGCAAGTGCCTAGGGCCGACGCATCGAGACCACCTAGTTAGACAATGCCACCTTACCACTCGGCTGAAGCCTCGGAGTACCACCGCTCTTGTTGAGACCGTGAGAACGGCATCGAGCAATCGGGCTCTAGATCACTCCCGCCGCCTCGGGCAGGATGGAGGCCATCGGGGCCTGTCACTCCCTAACACTAACCGCTACCACCTAGTAAGTATGGCATCATCCAAGTAGATGGGGCAATCCGCAACCCGCCCATACGTAAGACGTGAGGTGAGCACCAATTCCCAAGATCCCAGGTCCTCGAAGACAATAAGTCCTTAAGTAGGACCAGGCAAGACATCTTCCGACTCCATTTCCCGGTCTTCGTCCCCGCCACAAGAGTCGAACCGGGTATCCCAAATCCGCATACGCCATACCCGCCACAGGTAGGACAAGGTGGGAGAGGCCCGTAAGCACACCCCCGGCAAGATGGTCTCGGCCGACTCGTCGTAGATCCCGCCTGATCGACACAACCCTCACCACACACCCAAGGCATACACGGAATCTCACTCACCACATGACCTCAGGTCACCGGGCACCAAAGTCGCCCACAAACATACTCAACGCCCGGCTCATATATCCCGGATCATATATATAACACGTAAGTGAGATATAGCACCGATAGCAAAGAAGATATAATAAGCGCGTGGCTAAATCTATCACCGGGTATGCAGGTGATGGGTTGCGACAAGGTAAAGGCTTCACAAGCATTCTACTCATGCAATCCTAGCATATAGCATTGCAACATAAAGTAAAGCGCTAGCAATCTATCATGGCATGCGTAATAGGATCTACGAGGTTGGTGGGAAATTAGCACCTCAATGGTCGTCTGACAAGTCCTCCTCTGACTCCGAGTCGTCCTCCTCGCGTAGCTCCTCCTCAGGGGCTGAAACGTAACGTGGAGTCGCGATAAGTTTACTCCTATAGACATTCACAAAGAAGCAATTCGAAATCCAAAAACTCCAAAGCACTCATGGATAAGCCTATGACGTAGAGCTTAAATTTTGAAGAATTTGGACTCTTGTTTCATAATTTTCCGAGTTCGTATGAATATTCTACGAATTTTCTAAGGTTTAATCACATTTTGAAAAAGATAAAAGGGCTGGTTTAACCAGGGACTGACACGTGGCGTGCTGCAATTGGTTGCGGCTGTTACAGCAGCTTACAAGCGGGTCCAGGCTGATGTCATCATATGACGTCACAGATGACGTCAGCAACGGCGCGCGGGGTCCAGGGCTCTAGAGGTTGACAGGTGGGTCACATGCTGACGTCATAGATGATGTCACCTCTGACGCGCGGGTCCGGCAGCTTCCGAGAATGACAGGTGGGACCGGCTTGGCGTATCAGCGGCAGGTGGGGTCGATCAACGTTGACCGATCCAACGGTCAACCTTGGCCGGGCCCATACTGGGCTCGATGGGCCATATCGGGGCGGACTTGGGCCGTGTTGGGCGCCCGGCCCGGACACGTGTCGAGGGGTACCCGTCGAGGCCACGTGGCGCTGTTGGGCCTCTAGTGGGCTGGGTGTACAGGCGGTTGTACCGGGGCCGGTGCATGGTGGACAGGCCGCTGGTGGTCCATAGACCACAGCGTGGTCTATCATGGACCATGTCCATCGTCTTTGTTCCTCCTCGGCTCACGGTGGACCAAGTCCTCGCGGCCGTGGCTCCTCTTCCTTTTCCCCAACTCCTCCTACGCCTCGCCACGGCCGCTATCTCGCCGGCCCGCCCGAGCTTCGGGCGCTCCCCGGCGGTTTGGAGGGCGGCGAGGGCTAGGCTACTTCATGGCGGGGCTGGTGAGGGCGGTGGCGGCTTGGGCCAGCAACGTCGCGCTTCACGGCCAGCGGACGCGACGGGGGCGGTGTTGTTCGGTGCCCGCGACGGTGAGGCAAGCCGGAGCGTGTCGATCCATGGCGGAACGTTTGAGGCTCTCGAGAAGTCCGGCCGAGCTCTGGTGGGTCCGGCTAGATGGCTAGGGCTGCCCCGGGGCCTTTGGTTCGGCACGGCCGCGGCGTGGCATGACAAGGTGGCGCGCGGCGGCCCGGCAACGGGGGGCGGCGGCGGCGGCCACGGGCATCATCGGTGCCAAGGAAGGCTCCTAAGGAAGGCGCGGTCGATTGAGTCTTGAGCCGCGGCCGACGGACAAGGCGCGGCGGCGGTTGTGTTCGCGGGTCAACGCTACGGGCGGAGCTCCCGACTAGTCCGTGCTTCATCGCAACATGGTCGGGCGGGGTTTCTTCAACAACCGACTAAGCGGCTCGGTGCGGCGGTTCGTGGTGAGGCTTCGACGGCCAATCCTCGTGGCGGGAGATTGCGGGGCGGCAAGAGTGGCCACGCCACGACGGGCGGCATTGTGCCAGCGACGGTGGCGACGTGGCGAGCCCTCGGCTCAACATAAGGCCAAGGAGGGTCTTTTCCTCATGATTGGCGTTGCGTGCAAGGTATGCAAGGCGACGCCGGTGACCATAGGTCACAGCCGGGGGTGACCAATCGGCACGACGGGGTCCGCCCACGGCGCATGGGCCATGGCGGAGCTCCGGCGGCCCGGGACTCGGCCCGGCCGGGCGAGGAGGTCGAGCTGCTAGACCAAGGCTAGGGTCCGCCCCTCCTCCTCGACGATTCGGTCCCACGCCGACGATTAACGCCGCCGTGGCGACCCAAGACTCGCGGCGGAGTCCGCGCGTGCATAGGCGCACGGCGGAGCTCGGGCGGCATCGCGACGGCGCTGCACGGGTCAAGGCCCGGCCTTGCCTCCCCTCACGACCGCGGCGGTCGGGTGCGGCTAGGCGTGGCGGATTTCAACGGCCCGCTCTCGGGCGAGCGGACGGCGGGTCGGGCGGAACGGTGGCGACATGGCGGCGCTCCTCGGCGACGACGCCGGCATGGTCGCGTCCGTTTGGCGACTAAGCCCTAAACGAAACAGAGGTCGTGCTTTTCTAAGCTCACGGCGGGCGGACACGATGGTGGCGGCGAGGCAACGTGGTTCGCGCGTCTCACCGAACACGGCGGCGTCATGGATGGCGCCATGGCGGCGCCGGCGTGACCCGACGGCCCGCATGCCCGAGCCTGCTCGGCTTGGCGCTCTTCTTCTCCGAACGTAACGCGGTGTGCGCGACGGTGTGCAAGCAAGCGGCGGGCGCCTTGCGCCCCGTGAGTGGGAACGCGACGGCGAGGCAAGGGTAAGCGCGGGCATGAACGGCGTGCTCACCTCGACTCGGCGGCGGTCGGTGGCAAGGTGATGACGGCGGGCTTGCGGTGCTCGTTTGGGCCTTCGACTCGGATGCGGCGTCGCGGGTTGGTGGCGATGGCGCTCCTCTCCGCCGAGTTCAACGCCCGGCTCGCCCGCGGCTTCAGGCGGCGGCGGCGGCCCAGATTCGGCGAAGAGGCGTGCTCGGGTTGGCGATGTAGACGCCGCGTGTTCGCTCTTCCGGTGCGGCTCGCCGGTGCGGCTCATGGAACAGCAACGACGGGCGCGCGTTGCCGGCGAGCGACGGCACGCGACGGCGGCGCTACGGTTCTTCTTCTCCCCGCCTCCTCTCTTCTCCACTCTCCCCCCTTCTCCTCTTGTTTTTCCCGGCTGGGTGGACAAGGCGGGCGGCAAATACCACCAAAGTGGCGCGCGCGGTTGGGTGGAAACCCTAGGTGCCGGTGGGGGGTTTACTTATAGGGCGGCGGCGCCATGAGCGCGCGGCCGATCGAGGCCGAGCGATCGACGACGGTCGTGGCTGGCTCGATGGGACATGTGGCGGGGCTTTTGGGGCGACGTGGGCGCATCCGGGGGCCGCGGCGCGCGTTCGAGCCCGAACGGCCGGTCGCGGCACGGCGCCCGGCGGCGGGTGGCGTCGGCCAGCGCGAGAATTGCGGGCGCAACTTTACCTCTCGCGCTGGGGTTTTTTGGGCGCCCGTGTCCCTGCGTGTCCCCTCGTGCCGGCTTGGCGGGCACGGCGGCGGGGGCGGCTGTCCTGGCGCGAGTGGGGAGGCGACGCGAGTGCGCAGCAGTGCGGCGCTGCCCTTTTCCTCTTTCGCGCGAGTCCGAGCGGAGGTGGGAGGAAAAGTTGACAGGTGGGACCCGTGGTCCTACGCGGGCCGCTGGCGGTGTGAGAAAGGGCGGGTGCGAAAAGATGGAAATACCCCCGTTTAAGTGCCACGGTGGCGCGGGCGTGTGGCTTGGGCCGGCCCATCACGCGGGTGTGAAATCGGGCTCCTATTGCCGCCGGGCCGGCGGCTGCCGCTTCGGGCCACTCGGGGCTGTAGGCGCGGAGGCTGGCCTTGGGGTGGCAGCGCCGTTGGGCCAAAATGGCTTTGCCATTTTCTTCTTCCCTCTAACTTCTTTTTCTATTCTCTAATTTCCACTTCTAACTAAACCATGGGCACCTATGTGCACATACATGTGTTGCCAACATGTACATGCCCTTAGTGGGGTCCACTAGGGGTCATTAGGTGTTTAGGACTCATTCCAAAGGTTGGCAACACAAACGAGATCGATTTATTAATTAAAGTTGATTGATTTTATTCATCGCATAAAACCAAGAAGAGCCAAATCATACTCTGGATTAAAGTGCAATGCTCACACATGCTAACTAGGGTATACTTGTGCAACTACAAGTTGTCTTCCTAGCATGTCACACACCAATCATGGGTTTGTTTTCAAAAAATTTTGTTGGTTGTGATTTTTGGTGTTCGGTATTTTCAGGGTTGTTACAGACTCCCCCCCCCTGAGAATCTCGTCCCCTCGAGATTCAAGGCGCGTGGCGTACCACTCGACTCGGAGGTCTTCGACCGACGGTTGACTCCAACCGGTTCTTTCTACAAGGGTGCAACTTCTTGTTGGCTTTGCGAGGAAACATCGAGAGGCCATAGTCACTACGGCTTCCATCGTCTTCTCGGCATCCAGGTTGCTTGATGTAAACGTCATCTTGCTTTAGCTAGTACTACCTTGGACCACGTGCTTAATTGGAAAGGGGTCTTTCCCAATCTAGAGGAAAACATCTAGTTCATTAGAAGGTAGCGAGGTGGGAGTGACTAGAAAGTCTATGTCCGAGGGTCGGGACTCTCACACCCTACACATCTAGGTCATAGAATGTTTTACTCAGGTAGTTGGGGTCCGTGGGTTGTTTTGATGTGGTCACTAGATAGATTAGGATTTAATGAAGCTTAGTAAATTAGGTATAGAATGCAATACCAAAATCTTACAAGCGAAAAAGGATTAAAAACTGTATGCATAAAAACATACCGTTATCCATTGCAGGGCTGTGGTGGAGACTTCCGTCGGTAGATTCAGAGGTACTAGAGGAAGTAGCCCCCTGAGTTGGATCAGCAGTTTCCCTTTCAGGACAGCTAAAAGCTTTGTGACCTTCTTGCCCGCATCTGAAACAACTGAAGAGCTCCTTATATGCAACGGTCACCTTTTTCGGGCACTGGCAAGCCTTGTGGCCCGGCTGATCACACACGTAGCAATCATTGGGTTTGCTATCGGCGGGTGTAGGTGTAGCAGCGTTTTTCTTGCCACAGCTCTTGGTAGTTGACACGTCTCCTCTCATTAGGCATTCCGTGGACTTATGGCCTGGTTGATGGCAATCAAAGCAAAAGTGTACTCCCTTTGCAGGGGCTGTCATGTCAGTTCCCCACTTGCCTGGGTTCGTAGCAAGGTTGTGGTATAGGTTGGGGAGGATACCATCCCCTTGGCCCGTGGGCGAGTACACATCTTCACGCATCTTCGAGGTGCTGGTGGGGAAAATGCACTCTCAGACTGTCGCTTCTTCCCCTTGATGACTTCGTTGTCTGTAGAGTTGCTCCCTTCACTTCCCGAGGCTAGACCAATCATCTCCTTCAGGGTGCGACAACTGGTCTTCGCTAGGGCCATCTTGTATTGGACGTTCAAACCCTTGCGGAAGTAGTACATCTTGTGCTTCTCAGAGGGAATGCACTTGGATGGCACATACCGCATCAAGCGAATGAAATGATCGTCTTTGGCGGATGTTGCCGCCTCCTTGCTTGAGATTGAAGAATTCTTCTTACTTGATCTTCGATGCAGCTTAGAACGAAACATTCACGGAATTCCTCAACGAACTCTCCCGGGGTATGTGGTTGGGGTTGATGTGATATCCACGTAAGCCGCCCCCCCCGATTCGGCGGTGGCTCGTGAGTTGTTCACCGCGACCATGACACATGTTTCACCCGAGAGTGCAATTGTGTCCAACTTCTCTTTAGTATCACACAACCAGTCTAGGGCAGCTATGGGGTCATTGCCATCACCGTCAAAGGTGGGGAGCCTCAGCTCAAGGATGATATCTGGCATTGGTTCAGGGTCATTGCGTAGTCCCTTGGTGCAGTGCTGCAGATCTTCTGATAGCTTTTCCAAGCGCTGGGTTTGGTGGTGACACCACTTGAGGAGTTCCTCGTTGGATAAGGGTCCTTTAACGACTGGTGGGCTAGGAGCACCAGGGTTGTTCTCAGCACCATCAAATGTGGGAAGCTCTTCGGGGATCTCTAGCTCTGGCTCTTGGGGGCTCTGTGTTTGGAGGGAAGGTCCCTTGGATAAGCCTCCATCATGTAGGTCCTTCACTAGAGCTTGTAGAAGTCGAGTTTGGCTTTCTAGCAGCTTGTTGATGCTCTGGGCAGGTATGGACCCGTCCATGGTTTGCGATAGGGAAGGTGCACAGGGTTTTGAGTGCTCAGGAAGTTGGTCTGACATCTTTCTGCATGTGACAAGGGGGTACAGGGGTTATGGCTAGTGCATAGATTTATTATTAAACAATTTAAAACTTTTATGCTAAACATACACTCAAACAAAGAAGCATAAAGATCCGATAAAATGCATAAAGATCCAAGCATTCATTACATGATTTATTACACAGTGATGTCTTTAGCAGCTACACTAAAAGACTCGCGAGAAACGCACTACTCGCAGGTAGGCTCCAAAAGAGGGACATTCTACTCTACTCCAGAAGTGAGTCATGTCACTTGGCCGCGCAGGGCTCTCCAACAACTACTTGCTACGTCTAGTCATTGCTCGCACTGTGAGAGCCTAAATGCCACTCTCAGCAGAAGAGATAGGCTGCTCATCCTCGGCCTCTAGCTGTGCAGGTGTCTTATGGATTCGTGCAATGTAGGCACGTGCAGCTAGGAGGTCCTCGGTGTCCCTGGGAGTAGGAAGCTCATCCACAGGGCAGGCATCGAGGTTGAGGCGGGTAGGCTCGATGTTGAAGTACTCTGTGCGGGGCTCCTTACGAGTCTCTCCTGGAATCTGGTCTTGTAGCTCCTCAATCTCCCTGATGCGCTTCTGGTCGGACTTCCTCCAGGCGTCCAGGGTCCTGAAGCTCTTGTCTCTCATACACTCTGTCATCTTCAAGGATTGTATCAGATGACACTGGTTGTACGCGGCTTGTAAGCCTGCTTGCTCTAGTTGATGGGTCAACTGATTGCACTTGTTCTCCTGCACTTGCTTTTGGCGTCCAGCCATCTTGTCATTCGCCTCATGCCTGTCTAGCTCCCTTATCTTGTCATCAAGTTGTCTCTCTAGCTCTCCAATTCTGTAGTTGAAGTGCTCTTCCTTGAGTTGGCCTTCCCTGACTTGACTCTTCAGGGTGGCAATCTCAGCATCCTGCTTGCCGATGCGATCGAGAAGGCTATGCTTCTCACGATCGGCATCACGCTGGAAGTAGCGCAAGGTGCTTTTGAGTCATCTTCTTCATTGAGGAGGATTTCATCCACCTTAAGTAGCATATTGAGGTAGTGACGGCTCTGTTGCTCCACGTCCAGGGTGTATCTGTCCTGTGCCAGGAGGCACAACCCAGAGGTGGTGAGACAAGGATCAGCCTCGGCGAAGGGTGCGTGATCCGCGGCAGCGATCTGTGGAACGGGTGGCTTGGAGTGATCCAGCGCATAGGGCAGCAAACGAAAGCGGCCTTCCTTGAACAGGGGGCGAGCGTCTCTCATCAAGTTGCGAAGCGCAACCCGAGAAACAGCTTGTACTCCCATGAAGACGCTGTCGTTCACCTCCAGCTCGGAGAAGCCATGGAACTCTGGTACAGTCTCACTTGCAGGCACGGTGAGATGGACCGTGATGTAGTCTCCGGAGCGTCCATGTGGTGCAGGCTCTCTGCGATACACATACTCCTTCCGCAGGGATGCCCAGCTCTCCGAGTGCTTCACGAAGGAGGTATGCGAAACCCCCGTAGGCTTGCCCATCCAGGGGCAGGTTGACGACGGTCTCAGGCTCAGCCATCTGCATTAGTCCATTAAGCTTGAGTTAGGAATCGGCAAGATGGATAGCTATGCATATGTAGATGTAGAATTTTTTATGTATCTAGATAGAAGTGCAGCCTATGCATATAAAGGTGCGATATCGCCGATGTGTTTGGCTGGTGAGGTAATTCATGCATATAAAGATGCATGAATAGTGATATCTTAGGCCAGAGGGGTGATCCGTGCATACAGAGATGCAGGACTAGCAGACATATAGGTAAGATGTTTCAGGCTAGTGAGAGATAATCCATGCATATAGAGGTGCAGGATTAGTGTCATTAGCAGACATCGGGGTAAACCATGCATATAGAGATGCAAGGTCGGTACTGTATCTGGTCAAGGAGATAATCCATGCATGTAGAGATGCAAGATTTGTGATGTATCCGACCAGATAGGTAATCCACGCATATAGAGATGCGGAATCGGCAAAGATTATCAAACGGCGGGGTAAGCCATGCATAAAAAAGATGCATAGTCGGTAATATAACCGAAGAAAGCAAGTTTCAATCCTAAGGTTATTGTCCAAACCTAGGGGTCTCGTCCTACGGTCAAGCCAAGCGGCTCTTGATACCAATCGTAACATCCCCAAATTTCTACGAAGGGAAATTCACGAGATAGATGTATAACATGATAGTCTCAGAGGATCATTCCATCACATTATTCAAATTACGATCGATTCTGAGTCAAACTTGAATAAAAGAGTACAAATAGAAGGGTATTATTATTACATCGCCACTTGGCGGAAGCAAAAGCAGTCACGCGGCATCGGAAACGGCTAGAAGAACGTTGCGGAGCGTCATCATCCATCTTCGGCTTGGCGTAGGCGCGAAACCATCTAATCCTCCAAGTAGCGAAGTTCACCTTGCAAAAAAAATGACTTTCAAGACAATGAGTACTGGCTATTTCCCCACCCTATGCTTTGCTTTGCTTTGTGGTGCTTTGTGGAATGCAAAGGATATATCAAAAGGCCTATAATTTGATGCTTGCATAGGAAACTACAGCCAAATATAAGCCTTTTGATATATCCTTTGCATTCCACAAAGCACCACAAAGCAAAAGCAAAAGCATAGGGTGGGAAATAGCCAGTACTCATTGTAAAGTCATTTTTAGTTTGCAAGGTGAACTTCGGCTACTTGGAGGATTAGATGGTTTCGTGCCTACGCTCAAGCTGAAGATGGATGATGACGCTTCCGCAACGCTTCTTCTAGCTGTTCGATGCCGCGTGACTCCTGCTTGCTTCCGCCAAGTGGCAATGTAATAATAATACCCTTCTATTTGTACTCTTTTATTCGAAGTTTGACTCAGAATCGATCGTAATTTGAATAATGTGATGGAATGATCCTCGGAGACTATCATGTTATACATCTATCTGTGAATTTCCCTTCGTGGAAATTTGGGGATGTTACAAGCTCATACACTGCTTGGATCTTGATGAAAAGGGCTTCAGCATTTTCCCCTTCCTCAAGGGTTCCCTTGCCATCATAAACTGTGAGATAACAAATAATCAGATGGAATAAAAGGAGAATGACAGCTGCACATGTATTACTATGGCACTGATTTCTTCGTTGATTCATTTTTATGTATCAGTAAGGTACAGGTATAGATCCAGCTACAAAACTTTTTGGTTTTATACCACACAGTTTAAATATATGCATATGGAACTTAAACTGCAAGGACATAGGATGCACTGCATAACTGAATCTAAATTCAGAAAACTGGAACTGAATGCTGAGGAGCACATCTACTTTTGAGGCTTGAGCTGGAAACCCCAAAATGTTCAAGAAACATGATAAAGACATTGTTGCGGCAATGGAACTTCGCACCATCTGAAACTTGTGCCACTAACCACCCAAATAAACAACTGACATTCTGAAACCTATTAAGCAATTCACAACTTGAAGAAATAACGGTGGTTGTACTACTGATATATTATGGTATTGTTCCTCTAAAGAAACAATGGCACATGGTGAAGGAAGCTAATTCATGAACCTATCGAATCGCTGCACATCCAATCTTTTTTTGGACCTTTTCTTTGTTATCTAATTGAAAATGTAATACATGAACATTGGTTAGGGGTTCAACAGTGTTTATGGTGTCTTACTAATATGTAAAATAGGGGAAAAAATAGAAACTCATAAGGGGTGAAAGCGGTAATACTCCATATGCTTGTGCTAACTATTCCACGTATCATCTGACTTCGAGGCAAATGAGAAGGCATAAATGGCAAATAAAGAATTAAATTCAAATATTCAACAATAACAAATATCATTGTGTCTGGTAGAAGGCAGATATATCAAATAAGAAAGGACCAACATGCTTTTTAATATACTTATAAAATGTCAAGGAGAAACATCTTTGGAAATTTACCTTTTTCTGACATGATCACTAATTCACAGACACAGGGAACATGGCAGCATGCAGCACCTGATTGTGACCTAGTACATACAGGTTTCATCATGAGTACAGCTCCTGGTAAGAAAATGTTGTCAGGTGAACTGCAGTGATCACAACTGTGAAGCGGAAAACATAAGCTATGATCCTAGAAGCAAATAATGTGAAGGTAAATAATAAAATAGGTAAATAGTAGAGAGCATTGTTGCTGCAATACACAGGATGACTCACCTCTAGCACATTATCAATTTCATTTTGAATCCTTTAATTCAGAGCTGCAATCTATAGAAACAAAAGAATCAATAACTAAATTCAATGGTCTAATCACTTCACCTACACATTAGAAACTTGTATGAGAGAAAGCTCGGCTCAAAGCATCGGTAAATCTTGATAAACAGAAGAATCGATAATTAAATTCAGTGATCTAATGACTTCACCGGGTACCTGCATTTGAGAAACTTATATGAAACAAAGAACGGCTCAAGGAAGTAGTAAATCTGGATAAAGAGCAGATATATTTGCCCTTTGTTTCTGTGTACACTTGGACGCCCAGCTCAGCCGAAGCCAAACAAGCACGTGAAACACTAAATTCAGTTAAGAACATGGCATAGATCTCTAAAAACTGAATCTTATGTTCACATTTTTTTTCTATCAAACACAGCAGGTCGATAAGGCAAACAAGACTGTTACCTTGGCAGCCCTCATCATTTTAGTTTTGGTGGAAGGCTGTTTTGATTGAAACATTAAATGAATTCTAGAATGCCTAAAATCTCATTAAGGAGGACCAAAATGTTGTCAACCACTAATTTGATAAAAACAGTAGAATGATGCAAAGAGTGACTGAACAAGCAAAATACCAAGACAAGCGAAGGAAGCATCCTGTTTGTGAGCTCTTTAGTAGTGTCTTTTCTGCATAAATCAGTCTGATAATACCTCGATGCCTCCATAAGCAATTTTTTTAGTAGACCAAAAATACAAAAATAATCAGATAGTGCATCCACAAATGTAAGAATACATAGAAGCCACCTATTGATTGTTCCCCTATCAGCCATCAATGGAAAAGAAAGGAGGATGAGGGAACAATCGGAGGAACTCTGTAATGTGTGAAGGTGTGTGACAGGCCACGTCTTTGGTTTAGCAGAAAAAAAAATAGGAAGGCCAGGCCTCGCGTCGCCCTCGCGTGGGCGGCTCGGGCGAACCCCTAGCCGCCCGCCGCCGCTCCCTCCCTCCCCCTGCCTTGCCTTGCGCCGCCGGAGCGCCACCGGAAGCCCGGGCGGCTCTCAAGGATGGTGGCGGCGGGGCTGCACCTCGGCCCCCGTCTCGGCTCCGGCGCAAACGGAGGCGACGCTACGGTTGGAGGCCGTCCTCCGGGTGCTCGGCGGGCGGCCGGCGGCGGAGGTAGTACGACGGATCCGGCCCGCCTCCTGATCCGGCCCTCGCCTCGGATTCGGGCGCTCGACGGCGACGGCGGCGGCGGCCGTCCCGCGGCCGGGCCTGCCCGATCCGGCGCCTCGCGCGCGTGCGGCGGCGCACCCGAGCGCGACCGCTTGAGTGGTGAGGTGGCCTCCGCCTCGGGCCACTACAGCCGCGGTGGTGGAGGTGTCGGCGGGCGGGTCTTCGGAGTGATTTGGAAGCGATGCGGACGTCGCGGGCGGTGGCGGTGGAGCGCAGGCTTTGGGAGCGGCGAAGGTCCAACCCATGGTGGCACGCCGACCGCCCATATCCGGGCGCCGGAGAACCCGGTCGGGGGCTGATCCGGCGACCCCCGGACGATGGGCATCGCAAAGACGCCGACCATGGAGGCGGTTCTCGGGCGGCGGCGTTGGTGAAGCATTTGGTTCGACCAGATCGGAGAACCCGTGGCCGGCCATGGGGGCTTCAGCAGCCCGTCAAGGTGGAGGACTCATGGAAAGGGATGGCGAGGATGGCAGCGGACGTCGGCTTTTGTTTTCCGTGACCAGTATTTCGGCGATGGTGCACGCCGCCCGGCGGTTGGCGTAACGGTGTGGCCCCGGGGAGACATGGCATTGGCCGCTCACTACTACGACGACGGTGACGCTTGAGGGTGCCACTTTCCTCGCTTGGAGGCGCCGCTCTTTCAAGCGGATCTCTACGGTGAAAACCTACACCGGTTGGGTGGGCGGCGATGGCATCTTTGGATGGCATTTTCTCGTTGGAGACGCCGCCGGTGGAAGATCCCTTGGATGTCGGCGACGCGGCATCAAGGTGGCGCTCATCGCACACGCTTATGGGGTCTTATGCTGTTGCCATGTTACAGGATCCGGAGTCTCCATTGGTGGACGAGTTTTTAGTTTTTTTTTTTTTTAAAAAGTGCACCAGGTGTTTTCGGGTGACTTCTGCCTTACCCGTAACAATCGCTTTTTTCCGGTTGTAATTTTGTTGGCCCGATGCATCCTCGGATGACCGAAGCCGAATATAATTTCCATTATCTAAAAAAAAATAAATGTTATTTTGAGAAAAATACTATTTTGAGAAAAAAAGATGGCTAAATGCTATATATCTTTAATTTCTTTATGTTTGTATGGACAATAACTTCTATTTCCTAAAAACAAAAGATAGTTATGCTGTAAAGATCTCTTCCCTTACCGTTTTAATGTCAAATGTTCTTTTAACTCTAATGATTCCATGTGGGTACCTGCATGGAGCATCCAAACTCAAATGGATCAGCAAGTGAATGAAAAAAACATTAGAGAAGGGAGATGAAAATGCCAACGATCTCAAATACCAAGCAATAAGAAAAAGACTGAAGGCTAACCTTTTTCATGCCGTTAGAATGTAGCAAGTAGCTTCCTATTTCTCTATTATCTCTCTGATCCTACCTTGTAAACCAAACCTGTAAAAATAACACAAACCATAAGAAAAGTTCAGAGGCACCTAGTTCAGCTGCAGTGGTTAGGCAGGGTATGAAATAACCTGAAACGACCTAAAAAAATAAGAACTAATAGATAGCCAAAAATAGTTTCTCTCTCTTAAGAGTTTGCTCAACTTCCATCTCAGGCAGCAGTTTTGATGACAACATTTGAGATCGTAGTGCAACACTTATACTGACCAGATAAGGATTGTGCCGCAACACTAATAGAAAATAGAGAATGACAGAATGTAAAGAACACAGTAAGCAATCTCGGTGAAATGCAAGGTGCCTTCTTGCCTGGAGATCAGAGAATTAACCTCTTTGTAGCTGATGTTGATGACGCTGAGGAAGACGAGAGCAGGGACGACCTGAGTGCAGATGACTACGTTCTCCTTATCCACAGTAACTTCCTGTAATTATCCAAACCATGAATGCGTATGTACTGGAGATAAACATTTAGATTAATGAGTCCTTACCTATGAGCACGTGGACAAGCTTCTTATTTGCTATCCTATACGACCAGCTTTATGAAGAACACATGCTTAAGGCATTTCATCAATCCAATCCAGGACAAATGAACTTGATCATGGACGAACAACTATGATTAATTAGAGCATAATAACAAAACATCATTGGACATGCCTCAGGTAAGGAACACAAATAACAGCCATCATTGCATATGTCCACTGTCTCAATTCTTGCCTCAGGTACGAAACAGAAATAACAGGCATCATTGCATATGTCCACTGTCTCAGTTGTAGTGTAGTATCTTACAATAATAATAACCATCATCGCATTTGTCCAATGCCTCAGATGAAGACATCATTGCATATGTCCAGAAACATAGAGATTCAAGATCGGGTTTTCACCCAAATGGGACAGAAGCCGAGGCAAATACTTCACGGTAACAGTAAAAGCCGGTTATATATACGAAGGAACCGTGAAGCCGGTGGCTCCGTGGTGAATCTGGAGGCCGCGGTGAATCTGGAGGAGCACAGAGAGAGAGAGAGCCGGTAAAAAGCCATGGCAAGGCAGTAGAAGCTTCGATTCAAGAAGCTGGCTCCACAAGTCATAGCCGCCCAAAGCGATATCGTACGGCCTGGGCTTCTTCGGACTGACGTGGATATGGCTCATGGCGAGGAAGCCATTCACATTTCTATCGTTTTAAAGAAAGAAATAGTAATTCAACATACATAAAAGAGACACATGCTAAATTTATACACAGGAATATATATGCTCTGATTAAAATTGCAGTCACTATAAATATGGACAAATGCCCATATTTAAATTGGAATCATCATAGACATGGACAAATGCTCAAATTAAATTTGCAACAATCATCGACCTGGACATATGCTCAGACAAAATTTGAAACAATCATAGACCTGGACATATGCTCAGACTAAATTTGGCAGCATGATAGAGTTGGACAGTAAGATTAGAGGGGAAAAGAGAGGGAAGCAAAAGCGCAAGAAAAGGGAAGCAAAAGCACAAAAAAAAATCGAGGGAGGGTGAGCTAGGGTTTGGAAATCAATACGATACGGGAGGTAGAAGGAGGAGGCAGCAGCTCCGGGGAGCCGGCAGGGCAGCACCCAACGCTCCAGCCCGCGGCAGTGTCCATGGTGGAGGGTAGCCATGGCCGCGGCCGTCCATGGGATCGGCGGCGCCACCATCCTGCACGGCCTCAATGCTAGGGTTTGGCATAAGGAACGCCATGGCCTTCCACCTCCCGCTACCTGAGGAGGGAAGGGGAGGGAGGGAGTGTAGGAGGAGGAGGAGGACGACGAGAGAGGAGAGCCGGGCGCCCCCGCCCGCCCGCCGGCGGCGTGGCCGCCCTTATCTCGCCCACACCTCCGCGGCCCGAGATCTATTGCCGGGCGACTCCGCACGCGAGGGGGCGCTCGTCGCCGCCACACCCCCGACCGGACGGGCGGAGCGGCGGGCGGGCAGAGCAGCCCCCCCCCTCCTTCCTTCGTCGCGCCGGGCGAGGTCGGGACGCCGAGACGACGCAGTAAACATGACGGGGAGGGAGGAGGCGGGCCGGCACAAATTAACTCCTAAAATTAACAGGGGTGTGAGCGGCGGCGGCAAAGCGGAGGAAGAGCGGAGAGAGCGAGGAAGAGCGGCGAGGAGAGCTGCGAGGAAGGAGAGGTAAAAGCTGATCGGCTTTTCACCCAGATCGGGCAGAAGCCGAGGCGGAATAGTAAAAGCCGGGTATATATTCCAAGGAACCCAGGAGCTGGTGGCTTCGCGGTGAATCTGGAGGAGCAGAGAGAGGGAGGCGGTGAAAAGCCGCAGGAAGGCAGTAGAAGCTGGGATTCAATAAGCTGGCTCCACAAATCGTGGCCGCACAAACCGAGATTTGACGGGCAGGCTATTTTGGAAGGACGTGGACATGTGTTCATCGCGGTAAGCTATTCCCATTTCTATCGTTTTAATTTAATGCATAGAAACTACATCTGTAGTAAGAACAATTTATAGCACACACAAGAACGATGCAAAGTATATAATTACGGAGTCAAGCACAATTTAGCAGCAGCAGAGCTGTACTAATCATATGTAGCAGCAAACAACTACTATGAACGAAGTATATATATAATATAATATATATATATAAGCCCTTATTACTTGATCACCTACACATAGTGAGAGAGAATACTATTGAAACAACCATGCAACCATGTACGCCTCCCTCCAGAGCCTCCGATGGATGGCCGGTGGCTTCAGCGTGGGTATGCGGCGATCTCGACCCCCTTGCTGCCGAGCGCCGACGACCGGGGCGCCTCGTAGGCGCTGAAGAGGCGGTACGAGGAGATGAGGGAGAGGAGGATGAAACAGAGCACGGTGCCGAAGGTGATGGCAACGGAGGTGCGCGCCTGACGGCAGAAGCTGCCAAAAACGCCGCACGCCTCGCTCCATGTCACCTCCTTGTCGCCGTTGTAGGCGAGGTACAGCAGCTCCGCGGCCGCCGCACCTGCCGCCAGGATCAGGTACGTGAACACCTGCAGAATAAACATGCCATGGATCAATCTCGTTTTCTCTCTCCATCAGTATTCTTTTGCAGGGTCTGAAAGCAAGCATGCACAGGATCTAACAGCATTAACTCCTAAAATTAACAGCAGGTGTGATGGACTCAAGCGTGCAGTTATTTGCCAGAATAGATGCGATGTAAATGGAGATAAAACAAATCCATCGCTTAAGCTGTAATACAGTCTGAGCCGAAGCTAATTTCTGTCCGATGTGTTAATTTGTTTGTTCAGGCACGAGTTTCGCATGAGTTCTATAGAAGGAACTCATCCTCTAAAATCCCCTTGCACGGGAGCACGGCGCACCTCTTTCCAGAGTCCAAGAGAGTGGAAACTACAGCTGAATGTAACACACAATCTTGATGGAAGGAAACGACCAACATAATCAAAGTAATCATATACTCCTACTTGATTATTGTAGCAGTATGTCACACAACAAACATATGCCAAGTACATGAAGAATAATTTTTTTGTACCATTATTTTACCCATAAAATTCGTCACGTGATGCTGGCAGAAAAAGACATTCTCAACATGCACCTACAACCGTGTGAAAAAAATTGCAGTGAGTAGATCAGCAGAGGCGGAAAGCAAGAACGGACCTGGTCGAGGAGGAAGACGACCCAGGAGCGCGATACGGTGGCGGGCCTCGGCACGGCCGTGTAGAAGACGGACACGAGCGAGTAGGCGGCGCAGAGGCCGTTGGCGTAGACGAGGTACTTGAAGCCCCCGAGGTCGGAGTAGGCGACGGTGCCGTACTCGTTGCTCTGCTGGTCACGGAGCATGACGGTCATGGCAGCCACGCACAGCCCCAGCGGCGCCGCGCGCAGCAGCGTCTCCACGGGCCGCACCCGCGCAGCCGCGGCCTCCCCGCCGCCAGCTGCTGCTGCGCCGCGTCCGCCGCCCCCCGGCTCCTCCGAGTCCGCCCACGGCCGCCGCCTTCTCCTCTACCATCTTGGACATCTCTTCTGCTTCTTCTTCTCTATACTAGGATACGAAGAAGACGAGTGCAGTCTCTCGTCTCTCTCTGGACCTCGCAGGATGGGTGGGGAGTAGTGCATTTAAGGAATGAATGGTGCGGGAAAGTGGTTGGAGCGCAGTGAGGAGCTTGAATGCGCGGAGTTAATGTCGCGCGCGGTGGCAGGGCCGTATGGGGGCGATGGATGATGGATGGATGGATTCCGTTGATCCCTATGCGTCCGCGGCAATTGGTGGCACGGTGCCCGGCCACGCCGTGCGTGCGTCGCGTTCTGTTCTTGCTGCCTTCCACGCCGCGCCTACCCGTCGGCATGGGCCGCGGCCGCGTGTGCCGCATGCGCCCGACGTGCCGGCTAGGCTGTGCCGGTGTGCCGCGTGCTCGACTGCGGTCTTTGGGGCCGGTCTGGTGCGTGGGAAACGGGCCATTCGAAAACTTGTGCTCATCATCTGTCATTTAAAACCTTCATTTGCCTGGAGCTTCCTCCATTTTCACCTACTCCACGTCGGATCGCTGTACGGAACTCATTTCTCAGCCACGACACGTGGGATACATGGCCCCACTGACCCTCCCTCAATCGTGTGGTACCTGGGCAAAAAAAAAAAAAAAAAAAAAAAAAAAAAAAAAAAAAAAAAAACGAGAAACTTCTCCTTTCCTCTCCATCTCTCCCGATGGCGACCCTCCCGTCGCTGCCTCCGCCTCCTCCAAATCCGGCCTCGGCGCGGCGACGGTTCCACCGGTGCTCCTCTCCTCTCCCTCTCCCTCCGTCTCGATCTACCGCCACGGCTGTGTTCCGGCACGTGGCCGCCGACCGGCACCATAACCCTAGGTCGGCGGTGGCTCCCGCTGCTGCCGGCCCTAGCGGTGGTCGCCGATGCGGGCGCGCGCCGCGGCGCCATGTGTGCCCCCGGCGGTGGCCGTCCTCACCGGCCATGTCCGCAGCCTCCGCGTCCCGGTGTGCCGGCTTCCACGTCGTCGCCCTAACTGCTCAGCGCGAGGGCCGTCGAGGAGGAGGAAGGCCGCCTCCGCCATCGCCCTCCGCCGCCGTTCCTGAGGCCTCCGCCGCAGCCTGGGACCCCACTTGCGACCGACGGCTAACGCTCCTCTCGTGCGCCCCCTCCCCCAACCGACCTGCGACCTCCGCCCAGCGCGACCACGCCGCCCTGATGTCGTTCCTGAACGCGGCGAAGATAAGTCTTAATCCTGCTATCATGTTACTGATTTTTGTGGTAAATGTTTCGGATTTTTACATTTGCCCGATGATGAAGGTTGACTTAGGCCAGCCAAACTGAACTATAATGTGGAACAAAGGGATTGTGACATTGTATCCAGACTTAGCCCTTTTACCTTTTGCTTTCTTCGATACTCTTTATCAGTTTACAATTACACGGCTCTTTACCATTTTACAGGTAAAGGTCAAACTTCTATCTGAACTAAAAAAAGAACTTAGATTATCACATAGTGAACATAAAGGAGTCCTTATGAAGGTCAGTTCACATAAGTATATCAAGTCTTGGAGGTGAGCATGCCTAATCATTTGTTCTCAGTACGAAGTGTATGCTTATTAAATGCATTTCCTTTCATGCAATTTCACATGCTTTAGCCTTTCTGATTGAGCACGAAATATACTTTGGCAAATTTGTCTGTTGTTATGCAGACCAGTTCGGCTTTGATGTCCATGTTGTGCCTCATCAAAACATTGGCTCAACTGGTCAGGTTTGCACTTCACCCACAAGCTACATTGTTACGCAGACCAGTTCGGCTTTGATGTCCATGTTGTGCCTCATCAAAACATTGGCTCAACTGGTCAGGTTTGCACTTCACCCACAAGCTACATTAGTTTGATACAGCAATCGTCACTGTCAAAGAATCCAATGTTCTCCACAAGTAGTCAATTTTCATTGCCCCCCCCCCCCCCCACACACACACACACACACACAAATCATTTTTCCACAAATCTGTGAATTGATGCTCATTTATTGTGACGGATAATGGAACAAAGAAATTGGGATATTAGATAGCTCTAATGGACACATACAAGGACCTTATTTTGCACAATGGTGCCTGCTAAAAGGTTGAAAACTGAAAATGGCCATACACTGCATACTTAAAATGTGGCCCTTCCAAACCAATGCCAGTTTCTGAGGTGATGGCGGTATGGGATTTTTTTTAACGTACAAATTATGCATATGTATTTCATTGTTTTCCTTTTGTAACTATCTTATCCATATCATCATGGAAACCATATATTATTCTTCCATAGTTCAATAACATTTTTGACAATACTGTGAAGTGAAGTCTGGATGTGCTTCATCTCCCATTTTTCAGGATAAGCACAGCCAAATGTATGCTGGCCGAAGTCCTTTAAGTGTTGGTCATGCTAGGCAAGAATCAGGGAAATGGAAAACTGTAGTGCCTGAGACAATTGCGTCTGGGAGCCTAGGTGTTATGGACAGAAATTATGAGGTTGAGTACCAGACCAAAGAATAAAGGCTCAGATTTGGAGCATGGTTCTGAAATAATTAGGCTTTGCCTAACAACGGCATCTAAACAAGGTAAACTATTCATCCTTGTGATCCAATTACATACCTTGGCTGCAGTACTCCTTCAACAGTCTGATTACTTATGCAGTGTGTAGATTGGTTCTCGATATTATTTAAGAAATTGGTACAAAAATAAGAGACGTGGTTACAGTGATTTTGATGGTACCTTGATCCTGCTTCAATCTATCGTCTTTATTTATTGGCTATCCCATTTGTTTAGCCTTGACATGAATTTGAGTATCATGATCCACTTAGTACAAAATTAACCGATTACCTTATGAGACACGTTAGAAATATTCCTATTATTTTGAATTAGTGCCTACCAATTTACACCGTTGGTACGGTTGTTCTGAAATCAAAATACTTGAATATGCTCAGAGTTTCCTTGACCAGCTTATCAGGTATAAAATGTTTCTCAAAATCTCATTTCATCTTTAGTTGTCATACATAGTTAATTGTCAAAGATGATTGATATGATTTCATCGATGTGCTACGATCCTATAAAAATATTGAAATAGTATGAGCACCAACTCTAAGGCCCTCCTGAAGGGTTCACAGCAAGGTCAACAAAAGTGAGCTAAAAATGACTTATTTATTGTTTGGATTTAGTTTGTTGACCTACTTACAATTAGTTTTTTCACCCAATTTCAAGTGCCAAAAGACAGCAGCATCAAATTAGCTCTCGTGCCTATCCATGGTTACTAAACCTCAAATATATATGTTGGACCTGATTATACTAGATCAACAAGATGTTTCCCTCGTGTATACTTTTAATTTGTGGCTTCTAGAATTCTTGCCTTTATATTACTGTACACACTTCATAGATCAATGAAATCGCACTTTGCAGAATACTCTAAACATGGTACCCATGCTTCCGGCGTGTCCTACTTGATCTTAGTTGGTTCAAAATGCCAATTTAAATTGCACTCCCTATTCTTCCTCTTAATTGATTATGTGTTTGTTTTGGAGCACACTAAAGTTGCCTATTTCTTTTCGAGCTATTCTCATGATCATATTATTATTCTGGTTTTAGTGTCATCATGCTGGACAAAATGTGGGAGATCCTATATAAAGATCTAAGGCCATTGCTCTTTGCCGCATAAATATGCACAGGCATCTTAAAAAACAAAGACATGCTCTTCCAGTACCACCATTGCTTGGAGCTCCAACCATGGTGAATAGTAGTACTACAATTGTAAGATGGCAACTTTACTGAATATGTTGCAAATTTGTACTTACGCCTGTGCTGTTGGTAACTATAATTTGTAAGAATTGTATACTGTACCTCACAAATGGTTTGGTAGGCACTTAGTTCAGCCACATATGCTATTAGTAACAATACTGAGATTGCAAAATATTTTTTTTTTTCCATTGATAACTAAATTATGGATGTCACTGCAGGATTCGGGCCAAATGTTCGACACTCTCACAGGCAAGAAGCTATTTTATTACCCGTCACATTTATGATCTATGTAACATATGAAATGGTCCTCTTAGGCCCTCCACAATGGTGAGTGGTGCCAGAAAAAAATCCGTAGGCCCCACGTCTAATTTAGGCAGCGCTCTTCATGCGTTGCAATGTGTGGCGTCGCTTGGCATCGCTTCGTTGGACCCACCAGCCCCACACATGAAAATAAAAAAATCAAACACCCGTACAGCCGTGGTCGTCGTTCACATCCCCGCTCCTGAAGAGTCAAGACAGATCTGGGAGCACGCCTTTCATGGCCGCCGTCATCCTTCCATCCCCGGCTCTGCATGCACACACCGGCGGACGCCCCACCTCCCATGGCCACCCCTCGCCACCCTCCTCCTTCCCTCCCGAGATCCACGAGCACACCGGCGGCCACCATCACTACCTCCCATGGCTGCCCGTGCGGCCGTGCCTCCTCACACCGAGCGCGGGTGTCCACCTCCCATGGCTGGATCCGCCTGAGGGCAAAGCCACCAACAACCGCCGCCGATCTGCCAGGATGGTGAGCGCTGGAGTCTGGAGATGTCCGTCCATGGACGGATCCGCCACCGCCAGACGGCCTCTGCTCTGCCTCCCCTTCCGGAACAAAATCATATTTTATTGTTTGCACAGTTCCTGGAACCGGAGCAACTAGTTGCGCCGCTCTCCATTTCCTGGCAGCACTTCGAGTTGGCTTCACTGCCTGCAATGTGTAGAGCGGTGCTAAAAATTTCTCTCTCCATTCCTGGCACCACTCAAGCTCAACATTGTGGAGGGCCTTAGTTACAGGTACCCTTAATTATTAGGTCCTATGCTTCTGACAAGAATTACAAGGTTATAAAACCACCTGTATCATCATTATTATTATATACCTATGCATCATTCTTAGTTTCAGACTTAAACAACAAATGTAATATACACTGATTCATCATGTACAGACTTATATTGTATTGACTTTCGATTACGTTTCCATACCCTGCGTGCGCAATGGCATGCGAGTTCTACTAACGTGGTGCTGATCTTGACTCCTTATATCAGCTGTAGGTCCATTCTACAACTTTGGACCATTCTCTCATATGATCTCCAATACAAATCTAAGTCTTTGATACAATATTTACTACCAGTTGGTCCTCTATCTCTTGCTATCAAGATGGACTATATTGTTTTTTTATAAATACAGTGTAAAAGTTGTGGTTCATTCATGGATATGTTGCGCCAAAACTTATCTTCCTATGTGCACGGAACATGTGTTCTTACATACATGACCAGCACTGAAACCAACCCGGTCTGGTGCGTGGGAAACGGGCCATTCCAAAACTTGTGCTCGTTGCATCTGTCATTGGTTAATATAATCCTCTCAGTATTTGGCAAAATAAGTAATTTAGGTCGTCCGCAATGGTACTAGTTAGTGTTGGCTATTTAGTCTGCGATGTGGAGATAAAAGACAAAAGCAAAGACTATTTTATATTACTAGGAAATATGCCCGGGCGTTGCTACGGGTGCACAGTGAAAAATATATTTTCTTCCTGTATAATTTTCTCTAACGGAAAAGATGAATTTTACTATTTATTGATTATTTTCTTAGATATGTTGTGTACGTGAACATAATGAATGGAAAAATAAACATAAATGAATACATTTGTACTGGATGTATAAACTGCAAACATATTTTGAAATCGAACTTTTTTTATTTTGTTTGGACATGTGCTATTATAGCTCATATGAGCATGATGATAAGTTCAGGTTACGCATGGAATAGCTGAGGAAAAATTCAGGGCCTGTTTGCTTCACGGGAAAAACGTAGAAAAAACAAAGGAATGTAATTCCTATAGTTTTTTTTCCACTGTAGCTAATAACGTTTGGAACACAAGAATGAGCACAAAACTTTCCTCCGGAACGGTGAAGTTGCATGTACTTTTTGGAGGATTGAAAAACTCCACTCAAAGCTGATGGAAATTTTCCTATGGCGCTTACACGTGTGTGGCTGTGTGCTGGAGCACTAATCATGCCTGAATTAGCGAGAGGTTGTGTGCTGGAGCACTAATCATGCCCTGAATTAGCTCTCGCTGTATGTGGCTATGTGCTCGAGTACTAGTCATGCAAGCTAGAAGAGTTGTTTTCCAGACCTGCAGTTCTTCATATGGTAGTTGTGGGGCCCAATTCAATGTTTTTTATTTGATATATAGGTAGAAGAAAAATATTTACTGTTAATTTTAATTCAAAGATTGAGTTGCCAGCTAACTCTAAAATTCCTATACTCCCTCCGTCCCAAAATAAACGACGTTTTCATTTCCCCGAAAACATATGCCGGCAATTATATACTAAAATAGGATTAATATTTATATTATATAATTAGTATCGTTGGAAAGATCTTTTGATCTAGTTTTTTAACAAATTTATTTA
Organism: Hyparrhenia diplandra; assembly: GCA_015847255.1. Classification (NCBI taxonomy): domain Eukaryota; kingdom Viridiplantae; phylum Streptophyta; class Magnoliopsida; order Poales; family Poaceae; genus Hyparrhenia; species Hyparrhenia diplandra. Next base: position 80,890 of record JADLZK010000859.1, on the reverse strand, counting down.
GAGATTTAAATCTTCTACGTATTTTCTACAAATCGAGTCAAACTTGTGGCACGAAAACCCAAAACGCGTCGTTTATTTTGGGACGGAGGGAGTACTAGTTATATTCCTGCGTTCCAAACACCTATTTCTACAAAATTCCTATGTTTTCCAATCCTCTGTTTTACACCTCTATTCCTTTCCTATTCCTCTATTTTTCTCCCTTTCATGTGTTTTTTTCCCTTTGTTCCAAAAGGCCCTTAGAAGGTGAAAGAAAATAGGTGGAAAAAATATACGTCATAAATTTTCCCTAGTCGCAAAAACCGTCGGCCGAATAGCGACTATATATAGCATAACAATGCCCACGCATTGCTTTGGTTAGTGCAAATTTTGATCATATAACTCATTGCCATTTTGCTTTTTGATTAGTTCACTATTCGTTTTAGTCCATCATTGTAAATTTGTTTTTTGAGCCTGTGTATATCAGTTAAATTTGGATATAAATTGAAAAAGTTAAAGTTATAGAATCACTAAGGACGTTGTCAACTTTTTCAGCTTCCTTGTTGTTATCAACGGGAATCATTTTCCATTTTCTGTTTAATGGTATGGTACATGTTTCCTGGAGCTACGTCATCAGAACGTCACACGTGCTGGTCCTCTGTTTCTTTTTTTATAGAGAACCGGGAATATGAGGAGACAATGCAAGGCTAGCTTGCCAGTCGGAAGGTACCAGCACCCAAACGCGAAAGGCTTAAGGCCCTGGGCCGGAGTGAAGGCCCAATTCTCGGTACAGAAACGTTCAGGTTGCCAGGGGTATTGCCCAATCCTTATTTGGCGCACGCTCACTACTTCAGATAACGGCGCACACTTCCTTTTATGGACTACACGTCTACGTTCTCCCCTCTACTTTCCTTTTTCTTTCTCGTTTTCCTGTCACAAGGCGTGGGGGAGGAGCGTCCGGCCTTTTAGATAATATTTTAAAATGTTTCTGAACCGCCCGTGACGAACGTTCCCCTTCCCCTTTCTCCTCCCTCGACGCGCCGTTGCAAAACCTCGCCGGACCGGCGATTTGGCCGACGGCGGACCTTGTTCCCCGGGCTCAACGCGCCACCAGATCTTCTGGTTTTGCCGCCGCGGGCTTCCTCCCTCCCATCGCGCACGCACAGAGGAGCGACGCCGCGGAGGCTGGCCGGACGCGACGCGGGGCGCGGTGCTTTCCGGGCGGCGATTTGGGGTGACGGCGGACCCTCCCCAGCGGATCTTCTCCTTGCCTCCGCATGCTTCCTCCTAGAAATCTCGCACACATAGAGCAGGCATTTCGGGAGAGGATTTGATTCTGCAGCTCCAGTCGGATTCGAATCCTTGCGTTGGTTGGTGAGATCCGCCGCGCCCACCTCGTGCGCCGCCCGTCCCACCTCGGGCCCCAGGCGTACGCGCGTCGTCGCCGCGCAGGGTAGCCAGTCGGCATTTGTCGGCGGCGGAGCGCCCCATTGTCATCCACGTCGAGGTCAATGTACGATGTCGCATCTTTCCGATTCAAATCGATTTCAATTCGTCGTCGCACTTTTTCTGATTTGGGTGGAGGTTGATTCGAGTTTTTCAGGCGCACCGCTCCAGTCAAGGGTCCGTCGCCTTGGTGGATTCGAGCGGGTTGAGGGCTGAGAAGCGAGGGCCCCTGTAAGTCCACCGCCCGCCCAGATTTGCCTACTCCAGTCTGGATTTTGTCGCCTCGGTGGTCTTCTGGATGCCAAGGGCTGAAGGTGGGCAGCCTTCATACGGCCTTGAAGGTGGCGGCGATCTGGGCAGCCGAGCGGCGCTCTGGGCGTTGTTCTGTTCGGGCGGCGCGATCAGTCCTGATGCGTGGCCGGTGTCCTCCGTCAACGCCACGAGGTCGCCTCGCTAGATGTCAGCGGCACAGGAAGTGGAGGACACGGCAGAGGGCGCCTCAGCGATCGTGAGGAGAACGACATAGGGCGCCGCAGTCCAGGGTTGGCGGAGGCGATGGTTCGCTCAACCTCGACGCATTCATTGACGGCGGTGGCGGCGCTCAACTGGGAGGCCACGACGCACAAAGCCGCGAGGCAAGTGCTGGCCAGTCGCAGACCGCCGCGCCGCGGCGGCGACACGGCTGCGGCGGCGTGCTCAACTGGGACACGTACGTCGGTTTCTTTCTTGAGGCATAGTTGCTCTGGAAAACACGTTCTTCAGCGGCTTGAGTTATTCGCCTGCTTTGTTCAGGTGATTTTCGTGATTTTTCTCTGAATATCATTTCCACAGCCACCGCTTTGCTCCAGCGCAGTACCTGCTCTGATCGCTAATACTACGCAATTAATCTGTAGTGTTTTTCTCTTGTTTCTTGGTTGTTCAGACAACGTCAAGTCCACAGTTGCTTTACGACATTAGGATGAGAGGTGCGGCAGCAGGTTGGTATGATTTGTGATTGCTCCAATCATGTTTATAGTGATACATCCTTCATTACTACTTCCATCCTTGTTAAAATGTCAACTAATAATCTATTGCCTCTTACCTGTCACCGCTAAATTGGATAGGCGAAATCATTGTTGACTCCTCAGATTAGTATTACAATTTGATAGCTGATTAAAAAGAGAAGGAAGACATGGCATCTCAGAAAGCAGAGCGACAAACAGTATCACTAACTTTTATTAATAATAGTTAATCCCTGTGGATTTAGTAGTTAATCCTTGTAAATTTAGTTAGTTGACCAAACATGTGGATTGATAAAATGCAACTATGATTGACAAGTTTCTAGGTGAGGATTCAAGAAACAACTATCCTATTGACTTCAGATGTTACATGTGTATTACTTTCAGATGTTACATCCTTGCAGGATGAATTATGACTTTATTAGTTAACTAAATTATGACTTTATTTTCTGATATCCATTTAGGTGGACAGGTGTAGACAGGCATCTGAATACTTCAGGGATCATCATAAACTTATTCTTGTGTCAGTGTATTGTAAGTAGCTGTCAAATTTTCCCTTGATCAACTCTTCAACAACTGTGTAATCATATGAAAGAGAAAATAGGCTCTATCGGATTCTTTACTATGCCCAATCTTAGAATTATTCATCATTACTAATAGTTTTAAACATGGCAGCTTTGCAATAAGACCATCACTATATATCTGGGCAAGCTAGTGTGGTTCCCTTATTTTTTCTACACATGATAATTTTCTGGCTAAGTTTCCTTTAGTATTGAAAATTTGCCTTATTTTTTGTTTCTCTGTATAACTGTGTAATGCAAATTTGTAGGACAAAACTTGTAGTCATCATATGGACTGTTTGTCTGTTTGGAGATATTGTCCCTCAAAGTATTCCACTTAGGGTTTTGATTGAAAGACTATTAGCTCCATGCTCTGCTTCAAATGGATATGGTGGTGCGACTAAAAAATGTTTTCATGTAAGCGAAGATGCTTTGAACAAATTAGGCTGAAAATGAAAACTGTACTCGTCACCAAATATTATCAAGTTATCAACAAATGCTTTTGATGCTGCCAATAGAAATGCTTTAGCTCTTCCTAATTTCAAAAGAAAACTTCAATAGATTAACTAATTTTTTGGTGTGCAAAAGCTTTTAAACAGAAGCCCTCATTAGTTTATCACTTCTTTGAAAAGTAAAAGTCAAATTAAGTATGACGCATGCAGGAACATGATACTTCGTCATTTTCTCAAAGCAGAGTCGACTTATTTTCAATTCTTTACTGCAGTCAACATAAGAGGAATGTATGTCTTAAAATAGTTTGAGCCTGTAACTTCTAAGAATTATTATTAGTTACTACAGTGTGTTGTTCAGGGTTCAGGGAGAGAGCGTGCTTACTTGGCCTGCTTTTCCCGTTGTTCTTCAAATAATGACTGCAATTTTCTTGTATCCTTTTTAAAAAGCCAGTCCATGCACTGACAGTGGGTGCTTCTAGTTTGCATGAAGCTATGAATCTTCAAAGTATATCTTCCTGGACATATGTTACAAAATACAAAAATAAATTACACTAAATAAATTAGGCGAGCCATAAGATAACTGTAAATTTAACCCCTGGGGAGATGGTATTCCCTTGTTTCGGACAACTGGACACAGATATCACTGTGGTTTTAAAAATAGGACATGCCTGTAAGTCATATTTTCAGTCATTGTTCTAAGTACAAAGTTTTGAAACTTGGTTCCTGATATCCCAAAGTTTGTAAAATCATTGAATTGGCCGACATTAACTTAATTTCCAGAAATTTGGAACAGGTGAAGAGTGTGCTTAATTCTCATGCTATCTTTTCTCACTTTCCTGGGAGGTCAGAGTCATCACTGTATTTCTCTCGATTTGGGCAGATTTGTGGTAGGTGGAGTCAGAATCAAGCTGCAGGAGCGGAGGTTCTGAAGGCGAAAGCAGTCAGCACCGGGGGAAGCATTTTCCGTCGAGATTCCGCGGTTGCTTCAGCGAGGAATTCGACGCCGTCAGTCACCGGTGGCGTTCAACAGCTGCAGGTCATCCAGGTATGCGACATCGCTGCTCCATGCCTCTCAGTCCCCTGCTTATGTTTTTTGTTTTTTCCACTGCTACTCTATGAGATGTAGAGGATAGGGGGAGAAAGAGATGAATCATGTTTCCTTTCTTTCATGGATTCAGTTGCTGGCTTTGCTGGTTGTTGTTGCCAGCCGTGTGTGCATGTGTTTGTTGGCTTTTGCAATGATATGATTTATCATGCATATATTAACATGGATGCCGGCTGGTTGGATGATAGCAATCACCAATGCAAGTCATTTGTCTGATTAATCCTGCTGCTGTATACCGTAACCCATCTTGTACTTCCCATTAGAAGGGCTGTTGCATCTGTTTAATATAGCAATCATTTTTTTGATTAAAGTTTGACATCATCTGTAAGCAAAGAGCAATACTAATTAGTGCTAGATTGTAAGCAAAGACGCGTTGAAAAACCTACATTCGTTCATGAAGCTACTAGTGCTAGATGGTTAGAACCGATACTCTGTTGATTTTGGCTGCATTGAGTATGAAATGACAACATTGCAGCAGGGGTTTTCCCTTGACGATAGTATGTCTCCTGGTGCCTCATCGCCTGTGTAGAACTTCAGGAGGCACCAGGTTTAGAAATGGGATGGGAAACCACAAATATCGTGGGTGGTCTTGTGGTTTACAAGCAGATTATGATATTATCATACATAATACATGCAAATACACACAAGGATGGATAGAACATATGTACAAACAGATATGCAAGTTTTCCCAAGATCATGTTCCTGTCTCTGTGTCTGCCTCTCAATGACTGTTTCAGTCTTAGTTTTATTGTAGGTCAATTTTCAGTCATTGTTAATTTTGACTTAGTTTGGGTGCAGGAGAGGATAGTTGGGCAGCTGTGCATTGGTTGGCTGTCGCATCTGATTGGTTGCTGCTGCGAGAGCGGCGAGCATCTCCTCGTCCAATAGTTAATTTGGCATCGTGGAGGGCCTTATGACAACTATTTCATGCCACAACAGGTTGGTTACTAGCTCCCTGGTGCAGCGAAGATAGCTGAGGCCAAAGGCACACCATGCTTATTTTAAACTCAAATATGTCTATAGAGCATCTCTCTTTCACTGTATGTTAGTTTGCTATCAAATATGTATATAGAGCATCTCATTTGTGTGACAACACATATCAAATATGTTGCTACCTGTGAATATAAAATATGATACTCTACCTTTTGTGATATTCTCAAAATCATTTTAAACCTCATAGCTAGTTTTAAACCTAGTAGTGTAGATTTTATAATATCATTGAACCTAGCGATTTAAAGTTTGTAATGTCATAGTTGAAACTTAATAATTTTCTGTGTAAATTTTTGAAGTTAGCAGTACAAAGTTTATAATATGGTGGTTAAAAGTATTGAACCTAGCAATATTAATTTTATAATTTGATAGTTCATAGTTTTGAACATAGTTTAAAGTTATTCAAATTCTGAGTGTAAAGTTTCCAACGTAGCAGTACAAAGTTTATAATGTGTTGGTTCAGAGTTTTGAACATAGTAGTATAATGTTTATAGTGTCATAGCTCAAAGTTTATTAATTAGGAGCGTAAAGTTTTTCACCTAGCACTACAAAGTCAATAATCTGATACATTCAAGTTTTTTAATCTGCTTCAAAAAAGTTTGCATTGTGATAGTTTAAAAGTTTATCATTTCTGAGTGTGAAGTTTTGAACCTAGCATAGTACAAAGTTTGTAATGTGTACCTGTGAATATAAAATATGATACTCTACCTTTTGTGATATTCTCAAAATCATTGTTAAACCTCATATAGCTAGTTTTAAACCTGGTAGTATAGATATTATAATATCATTGAACCTAGCGGTTTAAAGTTTGTAATGCCATAGTTGAAACTTAATAATTTTCTGTGTAAATTTTTGAACTTAGCAGTACAAAGTTTATAATATGGTAGTTAAAAGTATTGAACCTAGCAGTATAAATTTTATAATTTGATAGTTCAAAGTTTTGAATATAGTTTAAAGTTATTCAAATTCTGAGTGTAAAGTTTCCTTATTATGCTAGCACTGATCCCACTCCATTTTCTGTTTTTTTTTCTGATTATTAGAACTGTGAGGAGCAGTATTTGATACAAAAAGAATACCCTGAAGCATCTGAGATCTCCAGATGGTGACAACATCCTTGCTCTTGGAATTTTTGAGGTGGGCTCATCTGTTAGGAACTGAATAGTTAATCTTCTGTGATTCTCTCCTGCATTCTTTTGTGTGCTCATGAGTCTGAATATTCTTTTCACTTGGTGTATTTTCTTTATTCTCTTGTAACTTGAGAATCAGGGTTCGGCAAATGAGGCAGCAAAGATTTTAGATGTCACGGATACAAGACCATCCTTGGACAATCCAAATAAGAAAAAACAAGGCCGTGGAAGGGGTCGTGCTGGTACAGGACGAGGCCGTGGCTCAAAGACTGTTGATCAAACACGACTGACTTCGACTTCCTCAGCAGTTGCAACAAATGGTCAACTAGATAAATTAACCAACAAGGTACGATGTGTCTGTAGTGTGTAGACTCTGTACCGTGTGTATCCTGCACATTCTCATGTGCAAACTTCTGGCCCTTCTCATTAGAGCTATTTCTAGGTCATTTGATACCGAAACACAATGACTATATTATTGAAGAAATTGTTGTTTTGAAGGCACTTCCTATTCAAAGGGTAAAGTTTGGTCAGTTACAGGATGCTGTCTAGTAAATTATAAAACATTTATGACTTATAGAAGTTGGTAGCTAAGACTGTAAGAGCGACCTGTAGATATCTATAACACTTTTGAACTACATAGTGAGAATTTTGAAATGTTGCAGATGTAATGAAATAGATGAATCTGTACAAGGTTATGTTCAAAGATTCCTTAACTTGTTCAATTTTAATAATATCTTGATCAAAGTTATACAAGATCTGCCATCTACTAGTGTTCTTCTGAAGGATCTGTTTCTAGAGAAACTCATTAGCAGGTCGTTAGTGTTTTACATTTTATATCCCAATTGAAATGGTTTTGAAAAAAAAGCACACGACGCCCCAGCCCTAGGTCTTGTTTGTGACAATTGGCCACACAGATAGTTTGAAAGGTTTTTGGAAAACCATTATGTTTGACAGTACACTAATGTTTTACGCCCTATGGACAGACAACTATTTTCTCCACAGTTCATATTTACAATCTGCATCACCGAAAGTGTTGACACTTATGCATATACAAGAATGCATTCAATGATGATTGATGAACAGTTGATTGATGGACTCTATTACACAGTAATTTATCCTAACCTTCTAATTATGAGCACAATTCAACAGGAATCCTGATCAAGTGTTCAACTGGGCTATGATGACAGGGCTGCTTTACAGGTGACTCATTGCTTGACATCATCGTCTTCTGCTAAATTTCTCCTTCCTTTTCTAATCACATTATCACAGTATTTGATCTGGATGTGTCCTTTTGGAATATGTGTCTAATTAATTTATACATAAACGTGGAGTCTCTCTGATGGCTTCTGTACATGGTTTTCATCCATTTTCCCCTCATTTGCTGGGATAGTTTCCACTTACTTTCATTTTCACCTGCCAGTTTAGGCAATCCAACCCTGTAAAGTAGTATAGTGTGTTAAGATTTTCTCAGAAGTAATAAAGCATAAGCAGTGTTAGTCAAATATTTCACTGATGCCATGCCACTTTGGATGCTTATGAATAAACTGTACCAAAAATTTGTTTGTGTTTTAAAATTCTATTCCTAAGCACTCTCCATTTAATAGGACGAATTGTCAATATTACGTGGCAAAGTTGCATTTTTGGAGGAGGAACTTTCTAAATCACGCCAAGAAGCAACAAATTATCATCAACTTAGTGATAGGTTAGCAAAGGTAAGGAGATACTTGCTATTTCATTTGCATTTAAACATGTATTTTTAGTGTCTCTCGACATGTTAGCTTTACATTATTCTTACAGGAGTTGAAGGATCTCAAAGATCATGACCAGCAAATGAGATCTAAGGTTGGTAGTATGTTATCTTATGGTTTACCATATTTGTTTTAGCTACTGCCATTCTTTCTTTTGTGTACGCTGGTATGCTATATTCGGGAAACTTTAAATCCACTGTTTAAGCATATCATGGTGAATAGCTGTAGAAATACCTCACTTTCTGTTATGCACATGATCTTCTACTGTTGTCACCTGTTAAAAGCTGTGTGTGTCAGTGTGTACAATATACTTTTCCTTCTTATAATGGTCAGGCGCACTACATGGTGTATTTTTTTAGCATGTGGGTTCTTAAACTTCGTTTGATAATGGGTATTTGCAAGTATTTATCTATTTGTAAAGTTGACAAATTTTTCTATTTAAAAATTTGACAGATTTTTGTGGGAACAAATCTGTTGACAGATTTTTTTGTGGGAACAAATCTGTTTACAGATTTGTATTGTTCAAAATCTGTCAACAGACAAATAGATAGTCCCTAAAAGTTTTAGTTTTATATAATTCTAGTTTAAATTTATAAACCAACAAGTACAAAGTTTCTAATTTGATAGTCCAAAGTTTTAGACTATAGTACAAAGTTTATGGTGTAAATTTATAAACCAACGAGTACAAATTTTCTATAATCTAACGTGTATTAAGTTTATAATTTATTAGTTCAAACTTTTAGAACCTACCCATACAAAGTTTATAATTTAGTAGTTCAAAGTTTTTAAAAATCCGGTGTAAACTCATAAACCTACGAGTAAAAAGTTCATGATTTAGTAGTTCAAAGTTTTAAAACCACATTAAAAAGTTTAAGATTTAATAGTTAAAAGTTTTGTATAATTCTTGTGTTAATTTACTAACAAACGAGTACAAAGTTTATAATTTGGTAGTTTAAAGTTTTACAACTGTAATATAAAGTTTATGATGTAATAGTTAAAAGTTTTATATAATTCTACTGTAAAATTTGAAATAAACGAATAAACAAGTACAAAGTTTATAATTTGGTAGTTCAAAGTTTTACAACTATAGTATAAAGTTTATGATCTAATAGTTAAAAGTTTTATGTAATTCTTGTGTAAATTTATAAACTAAAATGAGTACAAAGTTTCTAATTTGGTAGTTCAAAGTTTTACAATTATAGTATAAAGTTTATGATTTGATAGGTATAAGTTTTATATATTTTCTAGGTGTAAATTTATAAACCGTGAGTACAAAGCTTCTAATTAGCTTACCTTTGTGTTTTTCAGAGATTTTTAGCTACAAATCAAGAGAAGGCTCATGTGGATTTATATTTGTTAATTATTTTGCAAACACATATATTTATCTGGACAAATATGTCCTTATTTCCATGTACAAAGTACTCCCTAACTTGAAGTCTTCAAGACAAATGAAGCAACATTTATCTTTTCATTTTTTTTTTCACTTTTCATCTATATGTGGATTTTTACTTTCACTTTCATTTATATGTGAAACCATCCCCCGCCCGTATACTTTACCCACAAACCCTATTTCCCAAAAGAGAAAATTTTAGCTTGTAGACAATAAAATTTTTAGCCCAATGAAGCTAGACAGAGAAACTAGAAAATAATATGGCCCGGCTAAAAAACACATGGGCCCAATGAAGCTAGACGTAAGAAACCAGAAATCGATATGGGTCCGAAAAACACTTGGCCCAAATAATCTGACATTGAAAACGGGCCGCGCTCTTTAAGGGGAAATGGGCCGTGTGCGTGTGCACTGGTAACAGAACTGGCGCTACGTCGCGCCGCTCCGCAATCGGCGCACGTGCGCCGCCCAGTGATGCCCGGGTATTGTAACACGCTACGGCTTACGAAACATGCCATATCCGAGACCGACAAATATAAAAGGCAGACGGAAAAAAAAGTTTCCTCTCTTTATTAGTAGGTATGGATTAGACCCATATGCTCATCTCACATATTCTTATGCTACGTGAAATAGTCTAGCTATTTACATGTAGCTAGTGGCTACTCTCTCCCTACTTTTTCCTTATCACGTTACATCTAACTAGCCAAATAACTTACCACTAGTGTCGGAGGCGCGCACGCACGCCGCCGCCGAGCCCCCATTCCCAGTCCGGTATGACGATCGAAAAAATAGTGGAGCACGCAAGGTCCCTCACGCCACGCCAATCGCCGAGCCCAGCCCTTCACTCATCGGTCTGGCCTAGTATGGCACCTATTGAGGTCACGGCGACTGACCTTTTTGGTCCACATCCGCTTTTTTTCTCATCTACCTTAGGTACTGTCTCCCGACTCATTTGTACCATTTTGTTTAAAAAAAAAAAAGATGGGCAGTCGACCCAAAAAAAAAAAAAACGATATGACCCATGTTTGATCGATATTTTTTCTTCCTTTTTTCGCGGCCTCAGAGCTGGGTTAGCCTACAAATAAATATGATGTGGAAAAAAAATATTGGAAGATTGCTACCACATCATCAGATCATGGGTAAATGCAGGTACGATTTGTTTTGCGACTGAATCGCCTTCGATTCATCTTTTGATGTGGATACGGCCGACGAAGTCTGTCGTCTCTGGCATCAGTTGCAAGAGACGCGGGCTCATTACCATGGAGTCCTCAAGAAGCTTAATATGCAGGAGATTCGACACGAAGAGGACGTACATCGGCTGCTGACAACCGTAGACAGTAAGTTAGAGCCTGATTTTAGTTTTGATTCACTCTACCTAGTTCATCCAGATGATTTTGTTTACAAAACTCTCGACATGCTTTGATCGATTGGAGACCGTAGCCATGAGAGCCATCGACTCAGTCGGCGCGGAGGGGTCAAATCTTTTGGAGCGGCTTGAAGACATTCCGGCATGTGCTGAAGAAATCGCCATCCATGGGGCTCGCTTTGGTACTATCGCAGGTTTAGCATCCATGTCTTCTCAGGCAGGGACTGATTACTCTAGGTACTCCACCGGCTTCCGCAACGATAAGCCCCCATATAAACTTGGTAAAGCAGCTGATAAGTACCATGGCAACGCCGCTGCCATCGCCAATAGGACTCCTCTGTGTATCATCCTGAACCAATTGTTCCCAACTCGTAGAGCAGATGCCTCCTAATGGTCTGAATAGTAACCTGATGATTGGGATCTTAGGTGTTTTTTACACCGTAGTTTGTTGTAAATCTTATTCAATGTTTTCTTTTTTATTTCATGGAGTATGACCGATTTATGCAATAGAGTATTGCACGTTGTTTGTAGCGTTTGGTTTGCACGTGATGAGTCTGTTTCCTGTATTTTCTTTTTTTTTCTCAACAGATGCTTGTTCGTATAGATTCTTCACGGGCGTCCATCCATGGCGTGTCGCTTCATTGCTGGACATGTTAGAGAGTCGTGGTTTACCCAGTCTGACCGTGCCATGTTCACATGTACATCTGAAAAGCTATTGCAGGGTTGCACTGAGCCGTCATGTAAAACTGTTGTCCAGTCGATGGCTTGGTGATGGCTATGGTGATTTGGCCCACGAAGATCGATTGTTGATATGTCGTAATGTTTGATCACGGTGGTTCAAGGAAAGCGTAGCCCACTTGTTGCGCTTGTAGTCTATTTTTTATTGGCGTAACGGAGAATGTGAGTCCATTTGAATCGGGCCGAGCCATTATCTGGGCTGTTATACAGGCAGCAGACGATCAGACCCGGCCATTTATGGTTTGGAAGTCGAACGGCCATGTCTTGTTGCACGGAAGCCTGTGACCGATCTGTTTGTTGTTTATGCTGTTACCTTTCTGAAGAGTCGCCTTTGTTTGGGAGGTGGCCTTTTTACATCCAGAGTGGACGGTTCTTAAGTTGAGGCCTTTGACATTCGGTCGGGCAGAAGGTTAGAAGCTTGTCATTACGTAAAGTTAGAAGAAGACAATGGCGTTGTCTAGCAATCCATGGGAGCGGTTGTCGTCGGTCTATTGACGACAGTCTAGCAGGGGTATAACCGGCTAGTAGATTGAGTGGTAGAGGTGCGCTAGACGACTAACAAGACGTTAAGCAGAACGAGCGAAGGGACAAAAACATACGGGTTTTACCCAGGTTCGGCCGCCTTGATGGCGTAAAACCTACGTCCTGCTTAGATTGTATTGATTGATTGAGAATCAGTTGTCCCTCGGAGGGGATCCCTGCTCACCTTATATAGTCCGGGGAGCAGGGTTACAGGTCGGATCTAGGCTGACAAGATCTATCCTGATCGGTTACAATAGGAAAGTTTGTAGTGATTACGATAAAGCTATACAAGGAAACTATCCTGATGATCACGTCTATGCCGCAATCTCCGATGGCCACCGTCTTTTACGCCAAGGGCTTCTGTCCGTCGTCCTGGGCCGTCCTGGAAGGCCTAGCCCAAAGCAGCCCGTGAGGGGATAGGGGTTCATCCCCCCGGCTAGTCCCCGAGCACACGCCAGATGCCGCGGTGAAGGAGTCTTGTTGCCGACCATCGGGAGGTGTTGTCGACCAGTCTTCATACGGTGTCGACCAGACTAGTTAAACGCCGACTAGCCTGGGACAACTCTCGACCAGCCGCCTGCGTTCCTGTAGCTTCTTCCCATTGCTTCCGACCAGTCTAGTCCTGACGAGTCCGCCTGCTGGATGCCGGGTGCTCTAATGAAAAAAATATTTTTCCATTTAGCGAAGTGTGCCCACGTTGAGTGGAAAACACTCATAATGTATGACAAAAAAAATGAGCACGATTCACCGTAGGTTAAGTGTGCCCACTTAGTCCCCTCGAGCCTAGCAAAGGGTGAGTTATCACGCATCTTTGCTAGGGTCTAAGAGAAAATTTATAATTAGTCCCCGAGTTATCGGAAACCTAACTGGCGTGGTTGTCGACCACCAAAGTGCACTCGTTCCCGTAGCCCCCAAGCATAGTTCTCTGCTCGAACGTAACATGCCAATGCCTGTATCGAGGACCCACCAGATGCCCATCACCGGTCAAGAGAAAATCCCGAGTGGAAATGGCTGCAAAATTTCCCTGGAACGATGGTAAGGTACAGGGTCTGTGTTGATGCTCTTTTAATGCATGTTTTATGGCCATCAATATGCACATAAAAGGATAAGATTCCATATAAAATCATAATAAAATATTATTTATCTAACGAGTTCCACGAGTTTCGATGCTCTAGTTGTTTTGCAGGACTTTTTAATTTTTCGCAAATAAAAGTATCAGAAATAACAAAACAGAGTATACCATTGCGAAGAGCTCGTCTCGCTGATCGAAATGGACATATCATTTGCTATATTTGGACTCCGGAATAAGAAGTTATCATGTGAACGATTGCCATGCGGGGCCAACCAAAAATAGCCACGTGGCCAGTGAGTTCCAGCGGGGCGGCGCGCATCTTGCCTTCGGGCGCTCGCCGAATTCGAAATCGGCCAAGTAGGGGCGACACGTGGCGGCCGGGGATGAAACGCACGCCGCTGGTCGATCGTTCCGCTCTCGTTTTTCGGCCGGGCCGGACACGTGGCGGCCCGGGAGCGGGCGCGGAGGCGGGGCGCGGTCCGCGCCGGGTTGGGCGGCGGTTCGGCGGTTGTGGTCCAATTGGACCGCGGATTTCTTCCCGAAATAGAAAACAGCCAGCCAGTTCATCGGTTTTGCTCGGTTGAAGGCCTTCCGAACCGGTTCCCGCCGGTTTTCGACACATTTCGTAAGAAAAATATTTTCCCCGCCATATTGGAGGCGGTTGCATGGTCAAGACGTTGGTTTTGGGGCTTGAAACAAGGAAGGCCCTCCATTTCCCCTTCTCTTTCCCTATATAAAGAGGGGCACTTCACCCAATGTAACACAACACATACTTGTGCTTCAATTTCCACATCCTCCACCATGTAGTGGTGTCCCTCTAGGTGTTCTTCACCTAGTTGTATAGATTAGAAAAGAGGAAGAGAGGAGAGGGAAGAGAGGAGGAGGAGCCGGGTTTGTCGGATCCTTCTCAACCTTGTACCTCTACGGAGCCGACTCCTTTGTGAGTAATATCCAGGTTATCTGATGATAATTTCTTGATTATTATTTTACTAAATTCAGTGCTTCCTTTATTTTACTTACTGGATCTCCGTTCGACTGAAGGCTCTAGTTTTTACGTGAAACTAGTTTCGTTCTCGCTAGTGTAGACATGGTGTCTGGCTAGAGTTTACCTGAGATTGCGCCCAATGCTACGGAATAGTTGTGGTAGCCCCGGGGGTGATAGCTCCGACCAGGCCTTTGTAGTCCACCACGTACGTATTGGTGTTTTCGTAGAGCTTTTGGCTGGCCTTCCCCGATTACCGTTTCTCAGTCTTTTCGAGAATTGGAAAGGTCGCTGCTCCGAAGTAAGTAGGGTCTAGTAAGCCTGAACCTTGGTGTTTAGTAATCTTGAGAAAACCTTAGAGAACCCCTCTCTACCTACAAAAATATTTATTCTACCTCATCTCTTAGACGTACTTGATCCCTTCTAGTTCACTTCTCGTTCCCTGTGGAAATCGATACCCTGAATACTCCGGGTGAAAGCTACAACGGTACTTTCCGTGCGCTTGCGGATTATCTGTGTGCGTTAAAAATTACCAACAGTCTGGCAAGCCCGGGAATCGAGGGGATATGGATGACTTTGACGAGAAGGATGGCATGCAAACGCCCCAGAATCTGAACCGCGTCGTATCTGGTCAATAAATATAGAAGATCTCGTGGGGAACCGATTGGCCCGAGATACGAGGGGGACGCTGGCGAGCGAACCAGACGCGTGCTCACCGGGAAAGCGCAATAATGGCAATCGACGCCGCCGCCACACGCACCCAACCCAGGAAAATGGGGAGGCACGGACCCGCTAGCCACAAGACGGTTACCCATGCAAAGAAACCCTAGGGACGCAGTCTAGGCTATAAATACCAGCGCCTATCTCCACCTCAGCTCATCCGCCTGGGCGATCGATCCTTCTTCCCCACACCTTCTCATCTCCCACCACTCGCTACAGTGAGCTCAGGCTAGGGTTAGCGATTGCGCCGCCAGATCTCGCCTTCACCCGCGCCGCCGCCGATCGTTGGAGGTAAGCAGTGACGAAGCCTGAAAAAATTTTAGGTGGGGCTGAAACAAAGGAGATGTTAATTTGCATGAAGATTTAATGGTGATTTTTTGTTTTTGCTACAGTAATTAACCTTAATTATCGGATTTTAGGGGGGCTTGAGCCCTACTAGCCCCACTGCTAGCTTCGTCACTGGAGGTAAGGAACTTGTTGATCTACCGATTGCCCGTCGATTGATTCCAAATGTGCTTTCTTTTGGATCTAGATTTGAAGGTTCTAGCGGTTTATTGATACTGTTCATCTTCTCGATTCACACATCCACGTGAGAGACCCACCGGGGCGAGATGGATCGGCGTGCGGCGTGGAGGACGCCAGGGGACGCGGGCGGAAGAGCTGCCGGGCGGCGGGGGGAGCCGCCACCGGGCGCGGGGCTGTTGCCGCGGCGGGGCGCGGAGGCCCCGTGCCTCTCGCAATGGAGGACCCGCTCATCCGGATGGGCCAGGAGTGGATCGCATCTCGCCCACCCACGAGTCCGTCCCAGGAGCTGGTGGACGCCGGTGTCTTTCTGAAGAAGCCGTGGCCGGGTGGAGGGGTGCCGGAGGTGGAGCCGTATCCCATACCGCGAACCGACGAGGCGGTGGTGTTCGAGAGCTATTTACGGCGCGGGTTCGGCTGCCGGCCGCACCGTTCTTGCTGGAGCTCCTCGCCTACTACGGCCTGGCAGCCGCCATCTGCGCCGAATGCGATCCTGGACATCGCCATCTTCGTCACGCCAGGTGAGTGTTTCCTCGGCATCCTCCCCAACCTCAATGCGGAAATACTTCTTCTATGTCGGGTTGAAGGGGGATTCGGGGGTCGCGCATCGCCGGTGGCGTGTATGTCAAGCTCCAGGGGAACCGGGCGGGCCAGTTCCCTTCCACTCCGTTGCCGTCGAATGTGGCGCGCTAGTTCACGCGGTGGTTCTATCTGCCGCAATCGAGGGCACCCGTGATGCCGGCCGACCCCGTCGAGTCCCTATGAGACGGGCGAGCTAGAACGAGGAGCCCCGGCCGGCGACATGCGGCGCGTGATGGAGGAGCGGGTGGCCATGATCGAGGAGCTGCACGTGGACGGCGTCGACATCGCGCAAACCTTCATGGAGCGTCGGACTCGACCTTTGAAGCGTAAAGGGACCACCACGGTTTCCGATACACCGGGCTGAACGATGGCACCCGTGAGTTCGGTGAGTACTGTCGACATCGGAGGTTCGGAACCGAGTGTCCAAGATCTTGCTGACGGCCGGGGTACCCCATGATGCGCTTCTTGCGCCCACGTTCCATGCCGGGAACCCTCCGCCACCGTAAGTAATGTCTATTGTTGATCAGTATCGATTGATTGTAATGCGGTTCGTCGAAGTGCAATCGAATCGGTTCTTTATCTGCTATTTTTAGATCCATGGCATGTCGTGCAGTCGGTACTTCAGCCTGTCGGCAGAGGAGGCTGCTGTCGTTCACGCCCGTGCTCAACAGAACGCACCCGCTGCAGCACCTGCGATGCCGAGGAGACAGGAGGAGGAGACGACACCTGAGGGAAGGGCGAGCGGCAAGCGCCCTCTCGAGGATCCGTCCGTGCCAGAGTTCATCAGGCGGAAGGTGGCAGCGGGGCGACCATTCCGTCGTCACCAAGCTGAAGCTCCTCCACGCGGCACTGTGGTTTTATCTGATGAAGAACAAGATGAATGTGTTGATTCTGCAGCGTTTGTAAGTAACGCCCGTTGTTCTCGAGTCCCCGTGCAATCTATTGTTGATCTGTCGAGGTAATCTGGTTTGCAGCAGTCTGGAGGAGGGAGAACACCTCGTGATAGTCGCCCCGCATGGCAGCGTATTAGCGCCACGAAGCGGAGGAGGACGCAGCGGCGGCAGCTCCGGAGGCCGTATTCGCGGACTACGCTTCGCTGACCAGTAAGCATCCTATCTGCTGACCACTATGGCTCATCTATGGATGAAAGAGTGAAACAGTAACTCCGTGGTTCATGCAGGGGGCCCGTGCCGACGCTAGTGGAGCCAGCGAGGACCCATCAGCCAGGCACGTCCGCAATGCCGTCAGCATGAGACGCGGAGGAGGGCCCTCGCCGCCAAGTACCTGTCGACTACCTGCCCGAGCTAGAAGCGCCAAATGTACAACCGGCGCCTCCGCCTACCTGCCCGGAGTCACCCCTAGATGACATCCAGTACACCGGGGGAGACTAAGAGATGGACGAGGCAGAGGGCTGGTATGAGGCGGCAGAGCGATCACCAAGGGAGGCTGCGCCGTACTGGTCTGACGTTGAGGAAGAGGACGAGGCGACGCGGCTGGCACGCCAACTATCTGAGGGCGCCGACCGTCTGTGTGTAAGTTCTCTTGTTGTTGTAGCTTGATGCCGTCATTGTATATTTGACAAGCCCTCGTCTTGCAGCGGATACGTATTGAGGAGACCCGTCGCCTGCAAGAGGAGCTGGACGAGTGCCGGGAGGCACTTCAGGAGGCCAGACAGGCGCGGGATGAGCTCTCCTAAGAGGGCGACCGTCTTGCCAGAGAGCGGGCGGAGCTCGAAGAGGAGAGGGACCGCCTGCTGGTTGACCGTGCCGGCAACGGTAGTGCACAGCGCCGCGCCTTCGCACAAGAGAGGGCGGCTCTTGCCACCGAGCGCGAGCTGCTGGAGGTCGACCGCATCCGCATGGAGCGCGAGGCTGGTTGGGTCGCCAGGGGACGCCGGATGCGAGGGCGCTAGATGCCGAAGCGCCGCCTAACCGCCGACCGCAAGCCGCTGAGGAAGAACGCGCCCGAGCTCACCGCTCGAACCGAGGGTGCGTCGTGAGGCCCAAGATCAGGTGCTTGGTAAGTAATGCCTTACGATTAATGATTGCCTGTGAACATCTTGCAAAAGGCATTAGTATTTAAAAGAAATCTCATACTATATGGACGATACCTGTAGAGTATGAGGCGTCGGTGGAGACCCTGCAGTAGCAGCTCGTGCTAGTGAATGAGCAGATAGTGTAGGATCTGATGGAAGCCTAGAGGGGGGGTGAATAGGCTGACCCCCAAAAATTGACCTGTCAAAACTTCAGACCACTGTCAGTACAGAGATGCGCGACACTGCCGCGTAAACTGAACAACAGACAGAGACAGAGAGATGGCACGGCAGACGGAGTGGCCAGGCGCGGCACTGCCGCGTATCCAAGTGGCACTGCCACGGGTCACTTCGGTGAAATGGCCTCGAAGTGAATCTGAGAGCTGTGTGCTTGTTGCTCGTGATTCACACTTGTTCCTGCACACAAATACTTCACAGAGATATACCCAGAAGTGACAGAAACGCTACAACAAAGTAGATCGGGACGAAACCCTAGCTCACAAGAGAATATATGCAATAAAGTAAAGAACACAAGTGACACAAGGATTTATCCCGTGGTTCGCCATCGCCACAAAGGCTGGGTTACCTCCACGTTGTTGAGGTTGCCACACAGGCTTAGCTTGCCCACCGGCTAGCTTTTTCCCTCGTTCACAAGTCTAGGGAGTTAACCCTAGAGATGTGGGTAATGTATTGATTTTGTGTGAGGTTACAAACCTCCCAAGGCTGCAACACGAAGGGGCAAGCTCAAGGGCGATGCCTAGCCGTCTAGGAGCAAGCTCCAAGAGTAAAGAACCCTAGGGTTCCGCCAAAACGTGAACCAAATGCTCTTTTGAGTGGGGGAAGTAGTAGATCCGGTCTCCAATTGAAGTTTGCTGCCTTTTCCCTCAAAAATCCATGGTGGAAAGTGAGGGATTGAGTGGGGAGCTCAAAGTGCTTCAATGGAGGTGAGAGAGAGAGCAAGAGGTCAGTTCCTGGGTGTCTACTCGAGGTGGAAGAAGAAGTGAACCAGGTGACCGTTGTGGGAGGGGTAGAATAGGTATTTGTACCCCACGGACCCAATGGTCGGAATTAAGTGTGGCACTGCCGCACTTAACACGTGGCACTGCCGCGTGGGCGCGCAATCAACTACTGCGGCACTACCGTGCTAGCCCGACAAAGAAAGGGTGAAAACAATGTTTTGGCCGGGCCGAAGCTTGGAGTTGTGTTTTGTGGGCTGGATTGGAGTTAAGAGCATTTAGTCCACATGTAGCCAAGAGTCCTAGGATCCCTCTTGATAGTACGACATTTTCTAAACTCAAGATTCAAAATATGAAATAATTTAAACGCCTTGATCCGGAAACACCACCATCTAGCACATGAGATGCCTTTGGACCTGTACATCAACTCCTTATTTTATTTCCAGCATGTCATCTTCGTAAATCTCATTAGTCCCCTAATTCGGTGGTCATCAACGCCAAAACCCACTTAGAGCTTGATTGCCCTTACAATCTCCCCCTTTTTGGTGATTGATGACCACCAAATTAGAGCTTACATAAGATGTAAAATCAAACTGAGATTTTCGAGAACCAAGGATGTAGGAGCCTCCCCCTAAATATGTGAGTGAGTTTTGAAATCTCATTGTTGACATAAGAGGTCATATTTAGGTGTGGTGAGGCCTCCCCCTAAATGCGTGAGTGAGATTTAAATTCTCAAATTGACATGAAAGTCAAGTCACACATTTAGACGGTGTGTAGGGCCTCCCCCTACATCCATGGTTGCTGTGGGGTGCTCAACAAAGTGTCACAATTATATAACCGTGATACATATGATGAGAGAGACATATCAGAGCACATTCGGGGTCATGCGCAGCGATGTGCATGGCATGGCAATCGCCACGCCGCCGGGGTGCGGCACTGCCGCGCCGTCGTCTGATGCATGACAAATAGAGTTACATCCACAACACATAAGACATGATATATGGAAATAAAAACTTGCAGCAGATGAAATAACAGAGTTTAAGCATCCAAAGATCAAATCCGAGAAATAACAAGTCATAGGTGGCATTATTACATAAAATAGAGTTTCTCTCTCAAACTCACACCTAACAAATTACTCTCAAAGGATCTAAAACTGAAGCTCCATCTGCTGCTGCTGCACTCCTCGAAGCATGGCGTCGAAAAAGTTTGAAGTTTGACCCCTCTACTTTCTTCTAATTTTCTCCCCCTTTGGCGTTAGACACCAAAAAGATCATAGAAAAGAGAAGAAAAGAAGCAGAGTCACTCCTCACTAGAATCATCCTGATGACTGGAAGCAGTGTCCTCGTCCTCCTCCTCTGAGATAACTGCACTCCTGGACTGAGTAGAGCGATGAGTAGAGCGTCTAGCTGGAATCTGCTGAGAGAAGGAGCCAAGCAGGTCTGACAAGTCCTGGTCTAAGCTGCTAGTGCCTGAAAGCTCTGGGAGGTCGTACTGTGGTGGCCTAGGAATAGGAGGAACTGGGAGTCCTTGCTTCTCTCTAACACTCTTGAAGGCCTGCCTCACCTCCCTGCGTATCTCATAAGTCTGCTGAGCTGAATATGCGCAATGCCCAAAGATGGCCTTGATCCACTTCTTCACCTCGGATCTAGTGCCACTGTGCCTCCTGGACCTAGAGCTAGAGGGCTCCTGTAGGTCCTCTCTGCCAGCTGAGGTGCCTCCAACACTAGGTCTGCCACTGGTCTTCCCACCATCCAAGCCATGGGTCTTCTCAATGTTGTAGGCTGTGTGGAAATAGTCCTTTGGGAAGATGCGTCTTGTGACCCTCTCAATGATGAACATGAGGTAGGGAGCATATGGCAAATTTCTCCTAGCATCATCCATGGCATTTGCTAGCTGCCTCCAAACAAACCTCCCAACATTGAATGTCTCATCATTTTTGAAGTGGGCTAAGAGGTTCCTAGCATACCCATTCACATCTGAGGCTGCCCCATCCTTGGGATCAATGGTGCATCTGCAGAGATTGTTCATCACATAGAAGAAATCTTTCAGGCCTTTTCTTTTCCTATCTGCTGCACTTGGCTTTGCCCAACAGTCTCTAATCACCCTGTACTCAATGGGCTCAATGTCATGGATATCAGTGTAGGTCCAATGTGTAGGATCTGATGGAAGCCTAGAGGGGGGGTGAATAGGCTTACCCCCAAAAATCAACCTGTCAAAACTTAAACACACTGTCAATACAGATGTGCGTGGCACTGCCGTGTATAGGCACGCCAAAGATAGCCAGCGTAAAACCGATGCATGAGACGTAAACAGATAACCGAGGCCTGTCGGAGCAGTAGGGCGCGGCACTGCCGCGTCCACGAGCGGCACTGCCGCGGGACACATCACAGAAGTGACCTCAAGGTGAATCAGCAACCTGTGAGTGTGATGCTCGTGATTCACACTTATTCCTGCACACAAATACTTCACAGAGAGCAAACCAAATATGACAGAAACCCTCCAACGAGGTAGATCGGGACGAAACCCTAGCTCACAAGACAATATATGCAAGGATGTAAAGAACACAAGTGACACAAGGATTTGACCCGTGGTTCACCATCGCCACACAGGCTGGGCTATGTCCACATTGTTGAGGTTGCCACACAAGGCTTAGCTTGCCCACCGGCTTGCTTTTTCCCTCGTTCACAAGTCTAGGGAGTTAACCCTAGAGATGTGGGGTAATGTATTGCTGTTTGTGTGAGGTTACAAACCTTCCAAGGCTGCCACACGAAGGGGGCAAGCTCAAGGGCGACGCCTAGCCGTCTAGGAGCAAGCTCCAAGAGTAAAGAACCCTAGGGTTCCGGCCAAACATGAACCAAATGCTCTTTTGAGTGGGGGAAGTAGTAGATCCGGTCTCCAATCGAAATTTGCTGCCTTTTCCCTCAAAAATCCCTGGTGGGAAGTGAGAGATTGAGTGGGAGCTCAAGAAGCTTCAATGGAGGAGAGAGAGAGCAAGAGGTGTTCCTGGCTGTTCTGGTCGCGAGGAAGAAGAAGAGTGAGCCAGGTTACCGTTGTGGGAGGGGTAGGTTGGGTATTTATACCCCACGATCCCAACGGTCGAACTTAAGTGTGGCACTGCCGCACTTAACACGCGGCACTGCCGCGTAGGCGCGGCACTGCCGCACCATGCGCGGCACTGCCGCGCTAGCCTGTCAGCAAAAGGTGTGAAACTTGAAGATTTGCTGGCTGATCAGGCTTGGAGTTGAGTTTTGTGACTGCTTTGAAGTTTAGAGCACTTGGTCCATAGGTACCCGAGAATCCTAGGATCCCTCTTGATAGTACGACATTTCCTAAACTCAAGATTTAAAATATGAAATAATTCAAACGCCTTGATCCGGAACCATCACCATCTAGCTCATGGGACACCTTTGGACCTGTACGTCAACTCCTTATTTTATTTCCTGCATGTCATCTTCGTAAATCTCATTAGTCCCCTAATTCGGTGGCCATCAACGCCAAAACCCACTTAGAGCTTGATTGCACTTACAATCTCCCCCTTTTTGATGATTGATGACAACCAAATTAGAGCTTACATAAGAAGTAAAGTCAAACTTAGATTACGAAGGCCAAGGATGTAGGAGCCTCCCCCTAAATATGTGAATGAGTTTTGAATTCTCATTGTTGACATAAAAGGTCAATTTCACATATTTAGGTGTGGTGAGGCCTCCCCTAAATGTGTGAGTGAGATTTGAATTCTCATTGTTGACATAAAAGGTCAATTTCATATATTTAGGTGTGGTGAGACCTCCCCCTAAATGTGTGAGTGAGATTTGAATTCTCAACTTGACATGAAGGTCAAGTCACACATTTAGAAAGTGTGCAAGGCCTCCCCCTACATCCATGGTTGCTGTGGGGTGCTCAACAAGGTGTCACAATTATATAGCTGTGATGCATATGACAAAAGTAACTGATCAGAGCACAAAGGGTTGTCTGCATCGGACTGTTTGCGCGGCACTTGCCACGCCGAGGGTGCGGCACCGCCGCGCCCTATCGGGACGACAGCATGCACGCATGATAACCAACCACATCATATATGACAGGATATAGAAACTAAACATGCAGCAGATTACATAAAAACAGAGTTTAAACACATAGAGACCAAATCCAAGAAGTAACAAGTCATAGGTGGCATTATTACATAAAATAGAGTTTCTCTCAAACTCACACCTAACAAGCTACTCTCAAAAGATCTGAAACTGAAGCACATCTGCTGCACCATCCTCGAAACATCCAGGGCGTCGAAAAAGTTTGACCCTTCTCATTTCTTCTAATTTTCTCCCCCTTTGGCGTCAAGCACCAAAAAGTTCATAGAAAAGAGAAGAAACGAAGCGGAGTCACTCCTCACTGGAATCATCCTGACGACTGGAAGCAGTGTCCTCGTCCTCCTCCTCTGAAATAACAGCACTAGTCTGCGCAGAGCGACGAGTAGAGCGTCTGGCTGGGACCTGCTGAGAGAAAGAGCCAAGCAAGTCTGAGAGGTCCTGGTCTGAGCTGCTGGTCCCTGAAAGCTCTGGGAGGTCATACTGCTCTGGCCTAGGAATAGCAGGAGGAACTGGAAGTCCTTGCTTCTCCCCAACACTCTTGAATGCTCACCACACCTCCCCCTCGCGCATCTCATAAGTCTGGCTGAGCCGAGTATGCGCTAGCGTGCCAAAGATGGCCTTGATCCACTTCTTGATCTTGGATCGAGAGCCACTTTGTGCCTCCCCGGGCCTAGAGCTAGAGGGCTCCTCTAAGTCCTCTCTGCCAGCTGAGGTGCCTCCAGTAGTGGATCTGCCACTAGTCTTCCCTCCTTCTAAGCCATGGGTCTTCTCAATGTTGTAGGCCGTGTGAAAACAGTCCTTGGGATAGATATTCCCTGTGACCCTCTCAATCATGAATATGAGGTAAGGGAGCATAGGGCAAGTTCCTCCTAGCATCATCCATAACATTGGCTAGCTGCCTCCAAATGAACCTTCCAACATTGAAGGTCTCATCATTCCTGAAGTGAGCCAGGAGATTTCTAGCATAGCCATTGATGTCTGAGGCTGCCCCATCCTTAAGATCAATAGTGCACCTGCTAAGGTTGTTCATCACATAGAAGAAATCCTTTAGACCCTTCCTTTTGCCATCAGCTTCCCTTGGCTTTGCCCAGCAGCCCCTGATCACCTTGATCTCAACAGGCTCTATCTCATGGATATCAGTGAACTGCCTGTGATCAGCCCCAAAACCAAGGATCTGACAGAAGGTGACAAAGTCAACCCTGTAGTGTCTCCTGTGAATCATCCAGTGGATAGTGTCAGCTTGCTTGTCCCAATGATAAGTGGCATGGAACTGACTCAAAATCTCCTCATTCTAATCATGCTTGAAAGCCATGATGTCAGTCAGCTCGAACCTGTCACAGGCCTCAATTGCCTCATTGAAGGCATCCTCCTCCTTCTCTGCCATCCTCTCAAAATCAATATAGTGCACAGTGGTGATCTTGCTCTTGGCTGAGTGAAAGAGGACTATCATATAGAAGTTTGAGTGAAAAGCCACCCAAAATCTCTCATCAATGTCTTCTGTCTTTTCATCTGTATAGAGGTTGTAGGCTCTAGCATCTGCCACTTCCCTCTGCTTCCTGAGGTAGCTCACAACTGGGATGGGCTGAGTATTTGCAGGGGCTGCCATCTCAAAGACACCCTCCACTGGCACCATGTAGCTATTGTCATAAATGGATAGGTGCTCAGGAGTGCCTTGATCACCATCGAGGCACAAAGGTGTACCCATACTCTTCTTCTTTGCTCCTCGGTGAGTCCAAATGACCCCATTGCTACTACTGTTGCCCCTCTGCTCAAATTCTTCCTGCCACGGCCTCTCTTCTCAACAACCTTGACCCTCATCTTCCTCTTGCCATGGGGATCACCTCCGGGATCCATCTATGCACAAGATAGGATTTTGGTAAGAAACGCATAAGATAGAGTGTATAGTGGTCAAACATATGTAGGAGAAAGATTAGGAAGATGAAACTTGATGTGATGAGCAAGCTGTCCCGGATGAAACACGGCCGCACGGCACTCGCCGTGCGGGAGGCACGACATCTTGCCACACATGCACGGCACTCGCCGTGTCATGCACGCGCACCGCCGCCCCCCCTTGCTCAAAGCATCAAATCTCATCTCGCCAAATACTTCTAATACATCTATTCGACACAATTTACATTTCTATCACAATTTCGGGAGCCAAATCATGAAATTAGTGCATTTTTCCCATGGATTGAAAAATGAGCATGAACTAGAGTGAAAATATTCTTGATATTTGGAGTCAAATCGATTTCCCTGTTCAATCAAGTAGGTGATTTGAGGGATATTTGCTGTTGGAAGCAGCTAAGAACGATAAAGTTCTATTTGGGGGCGGCAATGCCGCGCCCTCCCTAAAATCACCTAAGTCATGGAAACACGAAATCCATTGATTCCAACCTTCTAAATCATTTCACTAGAGTTCATACATCATTAGGGAACATGAATCCATGATCAAAAACTGCACATTGCATAGACCGGGCAAGAAATTTCAAGGCTAGGGTTTGGTTACCTTCGTGGATTGAGGAGAGAAGAGAAGAAACTGCTCGGGGAAAGGGAGCGGGGCCGGCCGGTGACGAGCGGGAGGGTCGGCGGCGGTGCAGCGGCGCGGCACCGCCGGGCGCATGGTAGCCGGAGCGGCGTCGCGTGCGGCAGCAGCGCGGCACGTCCTTCTTCACGAGAGAGAGAGAGGGAGAGAGAGAGAGACCGAGCGCGAGAGAAGTGTCGGGCAGAGGAGAGAAAGAGAGAAACCGGACGGGGCAGGGGTAGAAAAGGAAAGAGGAAAAACTTTTGGCCCTATACCGGTTCGGACCTGACTGGACCCGAAACCCTAAGTGCGGCACTGCCGCACGAGGGCGTGGCACTGCCGTGCCTGCGCGGCACTGCCGTGTAGACACGCGGCACTGCCGCTCCAGTCAGTCATCCTGAGAATATATTGCCACTTTCCGACTTATTTCTCCTCAAACTTGATCACAGAGACACCAAGATTCATTGCCAGGGACAGATCATCAGTACAAAACTATGGCATTGAATCTCGGATTAGAATTTGAAATCCTTTTGAAACACAATATGAAAGTTTTCACAAACCTTTCCTATGTCGATCTAGTGTCTCAATCAAATTGCAGGTGTGTGTTGACACCTGTTATAGCATAATATTACTAGTCAACTAAACATGAAATAAGGGCATAAAATGAATAATCACATAGACTAGGGGCTTCACTAACATAGTTCCACAAGTTTTGGTGATTTGTATATTTTCAGGGACTAAACAGAAAAAAGCCTAGAGTTTGCAAGACATATGAAGCATAAACATGTTACAAACATATTCCAAGATAGCAACATTGCAAAGAGCTCGTCGTGATGATCGAAACGGATATATTGTTTGCTATATTCGAGTCCGTAATCAAAAGATATCAGTTGCAGAGCGAGTTCACTAAAACGGTCATAACTTTCTCATCCGGACTCCGTTTCCTGCAAAATACCAGTCATTACAAAGCTATCGACAAGATCTACGCACCCACCAAATTTGAGCCCATTGTGCCACAGGGGGACTGGCGGCCGCCAGGCC
The DNA here is from genome assembly GCA_015847255.1 of Hyparrhenia diplandra. Taxonomy (NCBI): domain Eukaryota; kingdom Viridiplantae; phylum Streptophyta; class Magnoliopsida; order Poales; family Poaceae; genus Hyparrhenia; species Hyparrhenia diplandra. The sequence goes on along the minus strand of JADLZK010000859.1, from coordinate 53,965 downwards.
TTTTAGGCCGGCCGCCCGGAGATTGAGCCCAATCCGTTTCAACTTTTTATGTCGGTTTGTAACCGACTTTGAGGTTGTATCTACACCGTTGCCAAGGTCGGTTTGATCCAAGGGCTATCGTTCATCGCCAAGGCCTATATAAGAAGACCCCCGACCCCGTGGCTAAACCCTAATTCATTATCAATTCATTCTATCTCATTATCTCTCGCCAGAGGGGTCCCATGTAAGGATCATCTCTCTCTAAGGGATTAGTGAATTAGAATGTAATTAGAACTAGAACTAGAAGAGTTAGCATTTAAGAGAGGATTAGAACTCATTAGTTCTAATCTTTAGAACAAGAGAGATAGAGAGAGGGAAGGGATCGGAGGAAGCACCGGCCTTGTCGGTGCTATCTCCATACTTGTACCTCGGTGGAAGTTAATCTACATGTAGAGTTACTCTGGTAATCTACTTTTTCTTTTAGTAAGTAATATTGTTTATAATTATTCTTATTGGTCTACGAGTCTCTTTTGAGTGCTTTAATCCGGTACCTAGATTAGAGTAATATTCATAGTGCAAACGTGGTGTTTGGACTCGGATATCTCATTAGATACACCCTACCTTCCTGAGCGTGGTAGATCGTGGTAGTGACAAGTACCATTGATTCCTTTGAATTCCACATCCCGTTGGATAGGACACGTAGGGACCTAGTTACTTTGGGAATAGTAAGTTTCGGCCTTACTTTCCTTTGAGTACATCCCGATAAGAATACTATCAACATCACTTACCAAATTAAGATTTAGCTATCTTAGTAATCCTCTCTATACCCTCAACCTTCTTAAGTCTTATGCTACTCCGGGTTAAGAATAGATCATAGTCTCCCTCACCCGTTTCCCCTCGTGGATTCGATATTTAACCCTCTCCCGGGTGAAGTGCTCACCCCAGTATCCGTGCACTTGCGGATTATACAAATTATAAATATTTCTGTGGGCTTAGCAAATACCAACAGTGTGCTAGAATTCAAACCAAGTTACAAGAATCGAGTATATTTAGCTCACTACGCAAAGCACAAAACCTTGACTCATCGAGAGGCTTGGTGAAGATATCGGCTAGTTGCTTTTCGGTGCTCACATGGCGACTGCGATATCTCCTTTGAGTTCGTGGTCTCTCAAGAAGTGATGACGGATGTCTATGTGTTTTGTTCTAGAGTGTGCTATAGGGTTATTTGCGAGTTTGATGGCACTCTCGTTGTCACAAAGAAGAGGTATCTTTGTGAAATGACATCCGTAATCTTTTAAGGTCCGCTTCATCCAAAGTAGTTGAGCACAGCATGCACCGGCTGCAACATACTCGGCTTCGGCGGTGGAAAGGGCTACACAATTTTGCTTCTTAGAGCTCCAAGACACCAAGGACCGTCCAAGGAATTGACATGTCCCTGAAGTGCTTTTTCGATCGTCTGCTATGAAATCCGCTATTGCCTGAGATTTTATGGCTGATCTGTGCTCGTAGTCGATTACGAATTCATTAAGCTCGGCGGCCCATTTGCCCACTCTGCCTACAGCTTCACTGTTCCTGAACAGAGCTTCTAAGGGTTGAGAGGAAATGACCCGAATCTTGTGTGCCTGAAAATAGTGTCTCAACTTTTGGCTCGCCATCAAGACTGAGTAAGCTATCTTCTCCAGTTCTGAGTAATTAAGCTTTGCTGCCGAAAGGGCTTCAGATACATAGTAGATAGGAAATTGCTTGAGCTTGTTATCATGCTCTTTCTCTTCGACCAGGACTGCGCTTACTGCAACCGGTGATGCTGCTAAGTATAACAATAGAACCGCCTTTGGGGATGGTTTCAACATGGTTGTCAAATTGGTAAGATAATCTTTCAGGTCTTGAAAAGCTTTCTGCTGCTCAGGCCCCCATTCAAAATTTGTGCTGTCCTTGAGCACTTTGAAGAAAGGTAGACCTTTTTCGGCTGACCTTGAGATGAACATGCTAAGAGCTGCTAGTCGTCCTGTGAGTCGCTGGACCTTCTTTCGGCTGTCTGGGGGCTTCATGTCTATGATGGCTGTGATCTTGTCTGGATTCGCCTCTATGCCCCTGGCTGACACTAGACATCCCAACATCTTGCCCTTTGTGATGCCGAAAATGCATTTCTCCAGGTTTAGCTTGAGCCCGCTTCGCCTTAGATTCGTGAAAGTTTCTCTTAGGTCGCTTATATGTGATTCTTTCGAGCTGCTGATTACCACTATGTCATCTACATAAGTTACCAGATTTTTCTTCTTCTTTTGCTCTCTAAATACCTCATCCGACATTCTAGAGAAAGTGGATCCGGCGTTCCGTAATCCCTCGGGCATTAAGCTTGAAGCAATTGGTCCCCCCTGGAGTGATAAAGCTTGTCTTCTCCTCGTCTTCTGGATTCAGATGTATCTGGTGATATCCGGAAAAACAGTCGAGCAGACTCATTCTCTCACAACCTGAGGCCAAGTCGATCAAGGTGTCTATTCTGGGGAGAGGGTACGGATCTTTCGGACATGCCTTGTTTAGGTCAGTGAAATCTATGCACATTCTCCACTTTTTGATCTTGGGGTCGGATGTTTTCTTCTGGACCATAACCACGTTTGCTAACCATTCGAGATATTGTACTGGCCTGATTACCCCTGCGTCCGAAAGTCTCTGGACTTCGTTTGCTTCTTGGCGGCGCTTCTTTCTTCAAATAGCTTCCTCAACCTCTGCTTCTTGGGCTTTATGGTTGTTGCTACGCTCAAATTGTGCTGAGCCAAACTTTGGCTTACTCCCTTTAGGTCCTCAGCTGACCATGCGAACACATCTGAGTTAGAGTCAAGGAAGCCGGGCTGCCTCGTCAGGTTGAAGCTCGGAGCCAATTATGATTTCTCTTTCGGGTCCTGTAGTGGATAACGGGACCCTTTTTGTGGATTCGGCTGATTCTACTTTCGGCCCTCTTAATCTTTTGGCCTTGGGCTCCGGCTCTTCTTTCTCATCGTCCTCTCTTTCGGTCAATGTCACCTCGTTGATCATGCTGTAACCAGGTATCGGCTTCACATCTATTTTCCGGGATGCTTCCTGATCTCCCCAGACGGTAACCACACCGAAAGGGGATGGTATCTTCATACATAAGAAACTTTGCTTAATAACCACATCAAACTTGCTTATGGTGCCTCTGCCGAATATTGCTGTGTAAGGATAGTCTATGTTGACTATGTCGAATGTGATTATCTCTTTTTGGCATAGTCCAACCTCGCCAAAAAAGTTATCGCGATGTCTTTCTTTCCAATAGCGTCTATTCTTTTTCCTCCGAAACCGAATAGAGCGTTGCCCACGGGTTCTGGGCGTCCTCCGTTCCATGTTCATTCATTGGAAGGCCTTGATGAACAAAATATCTACCGAGCTTCCATTGTCTACCAGATATTGTGGAGTGTGAACTTATCCACATTTGCAGTTGCCACGAATGCATCATATACTCTGCGTGGATACCTTTGTGCAGTTTTATGCTTGCCACAAGAAACCCAAGAAGATTCGGGACGAAAGGACAGATGAGCATTGCATTGTCCAGTTCGGTGTGTACACCTTTATACCCAAGAGCAACATTCGTCTAGCTCCGACGTTTTGTAACAAATGGTCAAAATGGACGGAGTATTGGTTCTATGCCCAAGTCAGTGGCATGACCGAAAGCCGAGCTTCGAGCACCGGTCTGCCCCTGAGCAGTTCTCTTGTCAGCCGAATGATTCCGATGCAAGGAAAATGCCACGCGGATTACTTTGAGAACGCCGAAGGGGATGCCGAAGCTACCCTTGCCTTTCTGGCGACTTTGGCGAAACAAAGCACTCGGGACCTTGTGGAAGAGTGGATCGCTATGGAAGTTCGGCCTTTGAGCGTGAATGTGCAATTTAATATCGATCCCATGGACTGCAGCTACGAGACCGTCCATGTTGAGGCTAGGCGCCCATTACGTTTTCATTCAGACAAAGATTTCGTCAATTCGGTCATGGAAGAAGTGAATGCGATTTTAGGCATTGTGACCGATTGTGAGTACAAGATGGTTGAAGAGATTGTGGGGAACAGAGCTCGTATCAATCGAGGTTTCGACGCGATGGAAGTGGCCTATCCGCCCCGGCTCACCCCCGCCGAGGCCAAAGCTAAAAGGCTGGCCCGAAAGCCCAGCCATCGGGGGAAAGAAATCGCTAAGGACTCGGCTCCCTTTGAGCGAAGCAAGAGGCAGAGGACTTCCCTACCCCGGACACCGAAAGAAGACATGGACGTCCAGGTAGGTCGCTGTATGGCTAGGGTACCGGGTCGGCGCAGCCGAAAGGTTACGTTCGGTCGCACGCGCACATTCGGCATTATTACATCCGCTTCGGTACATAGCTTGTTACCTCGCAGTTTGGCTGAAGTTTCGGCAATTTAATTATCTTACCTTTTGTTGTTTGCGCCCAGTTTTGTTCTGACTGGGATAATGCTTTTTAATCTTTGTTTCGAACAGGTAATTTTGAGCGACTCGGAGGATATGGCCTCGAAGCAGGTGAAGGATCCTCGCGAGACTCTCAAGGAAGCCGATGACACGGTTTCCCTTGGGCCTACCTTCGCGGCGATCAAGAGGTCACGGGAGTCGGCTCCTTCTACCGCTCCTGTTTTAAATGCTTCGTCAAGTCCTGCTCCTCCCAAGAAATAGAAGACCAGCAAGGAAACCCTTGATTCGGCTCCTATTAAGGCTTCGGCCTCCACCTCCAAGGGTGCTCCGGGTAAGTCTCGGTTTTATCGGGAGTTCATCAAGACTTCCGGCGTTTTTAACGGGTGCTTATTCGGCCATGGGCTCCTGTCGCTGGAAAGTGACTCCAGTGATTTTGGTGAGACCGTCATATAGTCGGGTTTTAGCTCACCCGAGGAGCTGAGCCCTCGGCGAGAAAAGACTTATAAACTTGCTTGTTGTTTAGGGGCATTCTCGGACGCCCGGGTGGTGGCGAATGTGGACCCACGAGCCCGGCCCCTTCTTCCTTCCGAGGAGGGGGTCAGATTCGGCACCGATTGCTCCAGCTCCTTCTCTGCCCCTCAGACGGAGAAGGAGCTTCTTAAAACAGAGCCTCAGAAGCTGTTCGAGGCCCTCAACTTTTACGCCACAGGGGTAAGCTTTTGCTCTTTACGTTTCGTTTTGTGTTATAGCATTCGTGTTTATTAACCTTTCGCTCTTTATGTTTTGCGCAGTCAATGCTGGTTGCCCGGACCCTGGAGAAACAATTCCAGGGGCAAGGTAGCAAGGCCCTTGAGGCCGAGAAAGCCAAGTCCGAGAAGGCTCGCAAGGACTTGAAGACTGCCACCACTCTGAGAGCTAAAGCCGAAACCCGGGCCGAAACCACTGAGAAGCGATCCGCCGAGCTGGAGCAGAAGCTGGATGCCGAGAGGAACCGCAACCAGGCGGTCACCCTTGCCGCCGAGCGCGAAGCTAAGGCTGGGGTTTCGACCTTGCAGTAGTTGCTAGTTTCCTTCGGTGATGAGGCTGTCCCGCTGCCAGGGCTTGGTTATGGGGAGACCCTTCCCTGGCTCGTCCGGGAGCTTAGGGGTTTGGGTGCGCGGGTGGATACCGGGAGAGGCTACACCTCTCTCGAAACCCTCCGCGCCTTCGGCACTGCTCTCCACGAGCTCAAATGTGAACACCTTGAGGCGGTGGAGCCGAAAGAGGATCCCTCTAATTACCGGCGGGACCCGCCCCACCTTGCAAAGGTGGCGGAAATTTTATGATGGCTTCTGGCAGGCTGGCGGTAGGGATCTTGCCCTGTTTTGCGCCGCCGAATCTCGGGCGAATGTAAGTTTACCCGTAATGAGCCATTCGAGCATTATATTCTGAGGCACATTCGTTCTTTATTATGTTGTTAATGGGTGAATCTGTTTTGTGCAGAATGACGAAGAGAAGCAGGAGATCTGGGCTAAGGTGAACGCCTTTATTGCGGAGCAGAATGGCCAAGCCCCCCGTGACCAAACCGCCAGCCCCTCCATTGACGTCGGGACGTCTTCACGGAAGCCCCTACGAAGCTCATAGGGTAGAGAATGTTTGAACGACTTGCTTTGGCCTGAATGGCCCGTTGTTGTAATGAAACATGTTTTAAACTGTTGTCAAATCTTTGACGTTTCCCGAGGAGGGACCTTTGATTTTATGGATGATGTTCCTCTAAAAGTCGAGCGTGATGGTTTCGGTGTGAGCGGTGCCTCGTGGCGCAGCTTTCGGGAGAGATTCCCCGAACGGATGAATGACTTTTTTACGTCACGGCGACGAAAGATTGCCCGTAGTGGGCAATTAATCCATGATTTTTGGAGCAATTTTGTCCCTTCCGAGAGACAAAGAAACTTAGTTCGTGGCGTTGTACTGGAGCCGAAAGTAGAGGCCGAAGACGAAACCGCCCCACTTCCGGCTCCTAGGTATCGATACTGTAATTTTAGGGACCTTGGTCTGTACTGAATGTGAAAGTGTCGACTCGGGTGTTTTTGTTCTCGGGCAACACTTCTTTCGGTATGTATGGGTTTTCGTTTATCGCAAATGATTATCTTCTTTTAAGAAACCCCCTCCCCACTTTTGCGAGGGACAAAAATCATACGATCAGCCGAAAGCGTTTTCATAGACTTCGGTGTAAAGGCCTTTTCATTTCGTTTATGGTACATTCGTCCCATCGAGCGCTACGATAACTTATCCTGCCTTGCGGCCGAAAGCTATCTCGTTTTACATTCGGCCATCTTGGACCTGCAGCTTTTCCTGGGTTCTGAGCTAGCTGGTAGATGAGACCTGGGGTTTCCCTTCGTATCCGGAGCGTTTGAGGCCGAATCGAAGGCTTGACATTGTTACGTGGCCAGGTTCAGCGAGATATGCCAAGCTTCGGTCTGGAGCTTGCAACCTTCTTGTACACTCGACCAGCTTCAGAGTTGCATCTGACATGCTGGTGGAGATGAACTCGTGCGAGCTCGAATGCTATGTTAGGTTTTACCAGAGCATTCGGTGCTTCTCCTTTCCGATGCTCAAAGCGGGTTAAGCTAGCCATATGCTGAAATCCCTAGTTTCGCCACCTTGAGTAATCAGCGATGTGCCCGAGTTGGTTGATGCACTTTTTGCGCAGCTCTCTTAGGGTTTGACCAGAGAATTTTTACGTGGTAGACTTGTCCTTTGACAAGCTCTTTCCTAGTAGTAGCTTGCGGGCAAGCTGTCAGAGCTGTTCGACATTCCCCCCTCTCTCCTTGAATGGCCGAATGCTACCATCGCCTTCCTGACTCCTCTCAATCCTAATGAGCCGAAGCTTTTTGTGGACTGTGGTCCCTCTTGCATTTTGTTTTTGGTGGCTACTGAGACTTTCCCTCTACAGCTTGTGGCTGCTTCTTGGGGAAGGGGTGGCCCTTGGGTGTTGTTTTATAGTGGTTTTGCCTGTCCTTTCTGAAATCTTGGGCCTTTATTGTCTTGATTGTTCTAGGACGGTCATTATGAGGTTGATTTAGGAACCTTATGGTGTGTGCTCTGGTGCACCTTTTATTGATTGGATGTACCTACCTTAGTCCTTTCTGGATTTAGTTGGGCTTTTTGCCTTGGTTCGTTCTTTAATGTTTTAAGTCGGGATAGCTTAAGCTTTCTTGCCTTGGCTATTTGCTGTGGAAGTTGTCACTTTTTGACTTCCTCCAGACTTTCGGTCCTTTTCGACCTTGGTCTTTTCGGCTTCTCTGCCATTGTTTGCTGATCTCTTCAGCATATACCTTTTCGGGTACGTTGACTGCCGAATATATCAAGTGTGTCTTAGACACTTCTTGTTTTCGGCTCTCTCTTTCGTCATTGCTCTGTGTTTGGGGAAAAGGAACCTTTATAAGGGGTTCACGACCTAATGTTTCCTGGTTGCCTCGTTAAAAAACCTCACACCCCCGAAAGGGCTTCCCCTGTGAGGAAAAAGAGCGCGACCCTACTGTAGCTTCGAACTTTACTTATTACAATCCCAAATGAAAGAAAAACAAAATTACAACCCCCGTCTTAGGGAGCATTCGTCACGCATAGAACCTGCAGAGATTGTCCGCATTCCATGTGTGCGTCGTCTCGTCGCCTTCTTCTGTTTTCAGCCAAAATACTCCAGGCTTGACCATGCTTGCGACGACGAAAGGGCCGTACCATTGGGATTGCAACTTGCCTTGCTTGTCCGCGTGCCGAATCAACATAAGGTCGCCTGGGTAGATGTTCTTTCGTAAGACCTTCTTGTCCCGCCAGCTTTGTGTTTCTTTGTGATAGTTGTCGAGGTTCTTCGCCGCAACTTTCAAAACTTCGATGTGTCGGCATCTACAAACCTTTGAATTTTGTTTCACGTCGGCTATTTGTGTATGAAATGAACCGAGCTTCAGCTCTTAAATGTTATTGCTTCTTCCCGTACAACAACCGAAATGGAGTGAATCCGGTTGCTCGGGACTTGGAGATGTTGTGACCCCAGACCGCAACAGTCATTTCGGCTGGCCACTTTCCCTTGCTTGCGTCCCATAGGGACTTGGAGACAGCTGTGAAGATTAGGCCATTGGCCTTTTCGACAGCTCCGTTGCTTTGTGGGTGGTATACTGATGCGAAAGTCACCTTGATCGAAAGTTCCTCGCAAAAGTTTCTGAATTCGGTTGAGTCAAATTGCTTGCCATTGTCCACTGTTATGTAAGATGGAACTCCGAAACGGCAAACGATCTGTTGCCATACGAAGCTGATCAAGGTTGCCGAGGTGATTCTAGCGAGGGGCCATGCTTCTATCCACTTGGTGAAATATTCAAGTGCCACTGCTATGAATCTCACGTTGCCTGGGGCTGTTGGTAATGGCCCTACTATGTCTACCCCCCAACGCTGCAGAGGCCAGGTGGGCACTATCGACCTGGTTGGGTTGGAGGGTGCGTTTTGCTTCTTGTCGAACATCTGACAGCTTTCACATGTTTTGACCAGTTGCTTTGCGTCTTCGGCCGCCGTCGGCCGGTAAAACCTTGTCTCATTGCTCTATGGGCAATTTCGTGAGGCCCTCTCAGTGTGCTCCGCATGTATTTCGCCCGAGAGCTTTTGCCCTTCTTCTTCTTTGTGCACTTGAGCTTTGGAGCTACGATGCCATCCTTGTATAACTCGCCTCTTATGATTGAATAGTGTTTGGTTCGAGACTCCATTTGTTGCTGTTGATGCTTGGACTCGGGCTCATAAGTGCCTGTCAAAAATGTGAATATTGGGCTCCTCCATTTGCGATGACGTGAATTGCCCTTGGTACATCTTCTTCTTCTCTGATTGCTTTGACCAAAAGTTGTTGGAAGAATACATCCGGAGGAGTCGGAATCCCAAGGGTGGCTGCCTTCGCCAATTCATCAGCTTCTCTGTTTTCGCTGCGTGGTATGTACTTTATCGAGAATCCCGAGAAATGCTTCTCCATTGCTCTTACTGCCTGTAAATATCTAACTAGGACTGGCTCCCTGGCCGTGTACTCCTTTTCACAATGTCCGCTCACTATTTGCGAATCTGTACGAATGACACATCTCTTGACGCCCATTGCTCTTAGCTTTCGGAGTGCAAGCAGCACTGCTTCATATTCGGCCGTATTATTGGTGCTTGTGAATTACAGACTGTCAAGTAGACGATGATGGGCGGCCCTTGCCGAGGTGTAAGTATGGTCGAAATCCGACACCCTTGTCGCACCAGGCTCCGTCACAAAAACGCTGTCGAGATTGGTTCGTCGAAAACCACTGGATTGCCTTCGGTTCCGAGTCTAGTGCCGCTATGAAATCCGCTATTGCCTGAGATTTTATGGCGATCTGTGCTCGTAGTTGATTACGAATTCATTCAGCTCCGCGGCCCATTTGCCCACTCTGCCTACAGCTTCACTGTCCTGAACAGAGCTTCTAAGGGTTGAGAGGAAATGACCCGAATCTTGTGTGCCTGAAAATAGTGTCTCAACTTTAGGCTCGCCACCAAGACTGAGTAAGCTATCTTCTCCAGTTCTGAGTAATTAAGCTTTGCTGCCGAAAGGGCTTCGGATACATAGTAGATAGGAAATTGCTTGAGCTTGTTGTCATGCTCTTTCTCTTCGACCAGGACTGCGCTTACAGCAACCGATGATGCTGCTAAGTATAACAATAGAACCGCCTTTGGGGATGGTTTCGACATGGTTGTCAAATTGGTAAGATAATCTTTCAGGTCTTGAAAAGCTTTCCGCTGCTCAGGCCCCCATTCGAAATTTGTGCTGTCCTTGAGCACTTTGAAGAAAGGTAGACCTTTTTCGGCTGACCTTGAGATGAACATGCTAAGAGCTGCTAGTCGTCATGTGAGTCGCTAGACCTTCTTTCGGCTGTCTGGGGGCTTCATGTCTATGATGGCTGTGATCTTGTCTGGATTCGCCTCTATGCCCCTGGCTAACACTAGACATCCCAACATCTTGCCCTTTGTGATGCCGAAAATGCATTTCTCCAGGTTTAGCTTGAGCCCGCTTCGCCTTAGATTCGTGAAAGTTTCTCTTAGGTCGCTTATATGTGATTCTTTCAAGCTGCTGATTACCACTATGTCATCTACATAAGTTACCAGATTTTTCTTCTTCTTTTGCTCTCTAAATACCTCATCCGACATTCTAGAGAAAGTGGATCCGGCGTTCCGTAATCCCTCGGGCATTCGCTTGAAGCAATTGGTCCCCCCTGGAGTGATAAAGCTTGTCTTCTCCTCGTCTTCTGGATTCAGATGTATCTGGTGATATCCGGAAAAACAGTCGAGCAGACTCATTCTCTCACAACCTGAGGCCAAGTCGATCAAGGTGTCTATTCTGGGGAGAGGGTACGGATCTTTCGGACATGCCTTGTTTAGGTCAGTGAAATCTATGCACATTCTCCACTTTTTGATCTTGGGGTCGGATGTTTTCTTCTGGACCATAACCACGTTTGCCAACCATTCGGGATATTGTACTGGCCTGATTACCCCTGCGTCCGAAAGTCTCTGGACTTCGGCTGCTGTTGCGGCGCTTCTTTCTTCAGATAGCTTCCTCAACCTCTGCTTCTTGGGCTTTATGGTTGTTGCTACGCTCAAATTGTGCTGAGCCAAACTTCGGCTTACTCCCTTTAGGTCCTCGGCTGACCATGTGAACACATCTGAGTTAGAGTCAAGGAAGCCGGGCTGCCTCGTCAGGTTGAAGCTCGGAGCCAATTATGATTTCTCTTTCGGGTCCTGTAGTGGATAACGGGACCCTTTTTGTGGATTCGGCTGATTCTACTTTCGGCTCTCTTAGTCTTTCGGCCTTGGGCTCTGGCTCTTCTTTCTCATTGTCCTCTCTTTCGGTCAATGTCACCTCGTTGATCATGCTGTAACCAGGTATCGGCTTCGCATCTATTTTCCGGGCTGCTTCCTGATCTCCCCAGACGGTAACCACACCGAAAGGGGATGGTATCTTCATACATAAGAAACTTTGCTTAATAACCACATCAAACTTGCTTATGGTGCCTCTGCCGAATATTACTGTGTAAGGATAGTCTATGTTGACTATGTCGAATGTGATTATCTCGGTTCGGCATAGTCCAACCTCGCCGAAAGTTACCGCGATGTCTTTCTTTCCAATAGCGTCTATTCTTTTTCCTCCGAAACCGAATAGAGCGTTGCCCGCTGGTTGCAGCGTCCTCCGTTCCATGTTCATTCGTTGGAAGGCCTTGATGAACAAAATATCTGCTGAGCTTCCATTGTCTACCAGATATTGTGGAGTGTGAACTTATCCACATTTGCAGTTGCCACGAATGCGTCGTATCAGATGCGGTAGTCTCTTACCCGGAAATCACTTTCATCAAATGTGATTGGGACCATTGACCATGCCGGCCTGTTTAAGGGTAGTCTTGGTGTTACCGTGTGTACTCTTCTCAAGTAGTCTCTTCTGGCTCTTTTGTTTTCATGCTCAAGGTTGGATCCACCACCAGGATCGCATAAATGTGTCCCCGAGATGGCGTGCAATTTACAAGCTGTTATCCTGGCTGCCCTCGGGCTTCATGTGCGCGTTCTGTTGCGGTTGTTCTAGGTTTCCTGGGGAGGATGCCGCCATTGATGGAGGCTGAGATTGTGGGACGTAACCTGGGAGGTTCCTGGAGTACTGATGATGGTGAGCCGGATGCATCGAGGGCTGTAGTACGAGCGGAGGCGGATGCGGCAGCTGAGTGTGCTGATAGCCAAAATATGCATTTGGCTGTACTCCTGTTGTCTCTCTCATGTTGAACACGTGCTTAGGTGCTTGACTGCCCTGTGAACTTTCGTCCTTTGATTTCTGTTCCTTAGCCATCTGCCCATATTTGCAGTCTCTACTGAAATGACCCATGTTCTCGCCGCAGACGAAACAATATGGTACTCTCGGCCCGTCCCGGCCTCTTCCGCGCCCCTCCGCCTCTCGGGCCTCGGCCACCTCGGTTGGACCGATTCACTTTTGAATTTGAGGCGTCCACGTAACCACGGCTCTTGACTAGGTTCGACCGCTTGAGCCGAATCGTCTTGTACATTGTTAACCCAAGGGAGTCTTGCCACCTCTTTGGGTGTTGCTTGTGTTTGGATGTGGCGATTGTTGTTTCTCATCCTTTCTCACTGCCTTTCTTCTTTTTAAACCTTCCTCGGACTTGGCAAACTTTTTGATCTGTTCGTATATAACTCGGTCAAGGTCTTAGGCTCCTCCCAGGAGCGCAAAGACACCGACCGATGGCCATGCCCTCGATTGCCGCTATCACTACTTCATCTGAGACATTCGGCGTCTGAGTGCGAAGCTGCACTATTTTCTCGAGGTACTGTGTCAGTGACTCTCCGTCTTCTTGCTTAAGCTTTAGGAAATCCCTGGTTCCCTTTTTCAAGGCCCGAAAGCCCTCAAAGGTGATGATCAACTGTTCTCTTAGCCGCTTCCGTTTCTTATCGAGAGCGGACGAAGGGCGATGTACCATTCATGCGCGATGTCTTCTACTGCCATGATGAGAGATTTTGCAAGAGTAACCGAATCTCCTCCTGCCGAATGCACTGCGGCTTCATAGCTTGCGATGAACTTCCTTGGATCTGATTTTCCATTAAACGATGGCGGTCTGGGTTTGTACCCTATCGGCCACGGGCTTAGTTGCAGCTCTGGTGCGAGTGGCGAAGCCAAATCGACTTCCCCGCCAGCAACGAAACTAGTTCTTACTCCCCCCTGGGGTATTGCTGTGTTTCTCTCCATTTGTGCTATCTCCCGTAGCAGGTTTTCTTTCTCGATTCGGCTAGCTTCACCGCTCACGTGCCGAGTCTTCTCTTCGCTTGGCTGCCTCTCCTTTCATCATTGCATCTTTCTCGAGCTCTCGGCTCTACGAGTTCACCGCCCGAGGCTCGCGTTCTTGTATCAACCTGGAGCGCTCCTCCCGCTCATTACCGCCGGTGTTCGCGGCTCCTCTTCTGAGTCTTCTGCATCCTCTAGGAGTTCGGAGCCTCCTGCTTCGGAGGTCCCTAGACCAGTTAAGGCCCCTGGACCGGTATCAACGTCTTGTGCTTCGCCCTGGCCCTGGCCTGCCGGGGTGATAACCTCGACCGGAGGATTCGACGGGGGATCCGCCGGAGGAGATCCGGCCGGTGCCGTTGGCGCTGCCTTGGGTCTTTTCGCCGCCCGGGCCATGGGTTGCCCGCACAACCACGGTGGCGCCAATGTTGGTGTGGCCCTAAAGCAGGGCCACCCCCACCGGGCGAGACAAATCACTCGACTAGTTAAAAAGATAACACACGCGAAAGTGGATGCGAAACCAAAACTCTCTTTCTATTAATCTCCGATCCCTGTTTACAATGACCCTCGGGGCCTATTTATAGTCCGTAGACTCTTACAGTTCCGATTTTGCCCTCCTACCAACCCTAGGTCCTCCGTGTCCCTCGCGGACAACCAGGGGCAGAATGGTACTTTCTCGCCCCGCGATGCCACCAACCCTCAACGGGCCTTTCGGCGTCGGACCACGAGTACCTGCAAAACAACACCGAATAACGCTCGTCGTGAAACTTCTTCGGTTGAACGGGCAAAAGCAACGGCCTTCGTGTGCTTCGGCCGAAACCCGCTCGTTGCGGGGGGAGGACCAGGGTCTGATCCCGGTCCTGGGGACGAAGACACAAGCATTCGCTGTATCTTCCCGAATGCCATTGCCTTCGCCCCCATCACGCGTGATCCTCTGAATTGATCACCGAGGATGAAAGTTTCAGCATTCGGCCCACCAAGCCGAACGCAGCAGCTTTCGCCCCGCGACTTGCGGTTCCTTGGATGAAACCCGGCGGACGATCGCATCCCGTTACCGTTCGACCGAATGCTCCTACATTCGCCTGTGATCTACGAAACCCCAATCCTTCAAAACCGAGCAACCACGTTCTTGGCTCCGAAAGCTCTCTAAAGCCGAATCCAATGGGTTTCGGCCCTAGGAACCGAACCCCGGTCCATCGAGCCATATCCGATCTTTATTTGGCCGCTCCTTTCTTGAGGGTCGATAGTAGGGGGTGGCAAGCTTTCGGCCTCCCCCAACAGGTGTATTTAGATAAGTATCTATCTATGCTATCAAATAAATATTATTAGATTTCGTGAGCAACATTTATAGCAATGGTAATCCTAATTAAACTCGAGCACCATTCTTGAAAAAATGGTCAAAAATTGACTCGGTGGGGATTGAACCCGGGCTCGAGTTGGGTGCCTTGGGAAATGCAAAGGGCAACCGAGGAAGAGGGAAGCGGCCTTTTGAAACGCTGCGCGTCTTGCAGCCGGCCGTCGATTGCCATGTGGTTGCCGTGGAAGCGGTGATTGGTGAGAACGGGCGCAATGCATAGTCGGTCACTCTTTGAGTGCCAAGGAGACGCCATTGATCTCACGCGGCCGCCGTGTTTGAGTGCCGAGGAGCCGCCTTTTTGATGGCGCATTCCTTGGGAACTGATCTCAATCAATTCTCGCATGGCTTGTTACTATCTCGTACACCCTCGACGACCTCGATCGCTAATCAACCACTCTTTCCATAACACCAGTTTTCACTACAGGCTCGCGGACGATCGCCATGGCCGGCAACTACACCATTGAGGAGATGCAGTTCACCATCGCCCGCCTCCACGATGCCCTCCGGAGGCTCAACGGGCTCGCCAACCAACTTGGCCTGCCAAGGGTGACTGACCCCTTGGTGAACAAGGCCAACTTCTACGCTTTCAGGATCGACGACATTGCCAAGATCCTCGTTGAGGGGATGATGAGGACATCCATCGCTTCACTACACAACCATGTGTGGAACAAACTGACAATGCCTACAATGGACCAATGACTCGAGCAAGAGTTCAAGGACTACAACATAAGGTGAATTCACTCCTTATTGATTACGAGCAAGTGTCCACTAAAATGATTTACTCCCTCCCGGATGGTATTAGAAGTCGTTTTGGACAAGGTTTGGGTCAAACATCGGGAATATAAATCATCAATAACTTTTAAGTTGTTGAGTTTGTAAATGTAAAACTTATATGAGTAGATTTTTCTTAAAAAATACTTTGATAAAAGTATACATATATCACATCTCCGTAAATATTTTTATAATAATAAGAGGTCAAAGTTATGTTTTGGAGACCGTGTCGCTGTCCTAAAC
The DNA here is from genome assembly GCA_015847255.1 of Hyparrhenia diplandra. Taxonomy (NCBI): domain Eukaryota; kingdom Viridiplantae; phylum Streptophyta; class Magnoliopsida; order Poales; family Poaceae; genus Hyparrhenia; species Hyparrhenia diplandra. The sequence goes on along the minus strand of JADLZK010000859.1, from coordinate 38,398 downwards.
GACTTCTAATACCATCCCGGAGTAGTACTACCTAATAGAGGAGCCATGCTTGTACTCAAGTTTGAAGAGTAGTCCCATCAATGGATAGGCCACTCAGCATGCAAAGAAGGCAAAGTTGAAGATGACTTGTTGCTGTCCAGATTCAGACTTCCAAGTTCATGACGAATTCTGTACCAATCCTGAAGCTTCCAGCCCAAGTGTTATACATGTATGGGTAGATGGTGAAGTCTACTTTCATATGCAACTGACGGCACATCAATTGAAGCTTTGTAGTCTAAGTTATGCCTGTTTTAGTGAACACTAGTCCAGAACTATGCTGCTGTCGAACTGGGCCAAAACCCAACCCATTCAGCCCAACTAGGAGGGATGTTCCTAGTATAAATAGCACTCCCACTGCCCCTGAAACCCTAACCACGAATTTGAGAACAAAAATACAGAGAAGCCAAGTGCTCTTGTCCTTAGGGTTGTGCCATTGCTGCCCCCTTGAGGATTGGGAGTTTTCTCTTCCACTTGTTCTTGTGTATCCTTGTGATTTGCAGGAGCTTGCATCTACCTTTGTGTGGTTCGGGTAGATATTGATCTATTGTGTGGTTGGGCGAAATCATTTGTCACAGGTGGCTACCTTGAGTAGCTGTTGGTGCCATCGGTTCGTCGGGTTGCACAGATCAAGTTATCCTTCCCCATTCGATCCTCGACGACGAAGATTGGAAATCCCCGCATCGGGGGATACCGCCATGGTGGAGAGGCTGAGGGAGGCGTCGATCATGGCGGCCGGCGGGGATCCGGACGCTGGGAATAAGGAATAAGCGGCGGCGGTCTTTTTTGTTAGCTATCTAGTATTTTTATGCACTTGTAAAATATATTATCTATTATTATGTTCTAGTGAAGAACCAGTCATTTTTAATTCGTCTGCATGTCAATCTTCTTTTTTTATCGTTTGTTTTGTCTGTTCTTGATCTTCAAATTGCTATCGGTTCTTATTTCAAACTGGCTAGTGATCTGTGTCCATCAAGACCACTTTGCCAGAAACGATTCAACCCGGTGGTGATCTAAATCTTCACTGCCGGTACTGGTCGAGTCCGTGAAATTTTTTTGATTTTCTCACGCCTGAACGGTTCATCATTGTCGGGCGCGGTTCATCACTTTGCCGACAATAGTGATGAACGAATCTATAGTAATGTAAGGTTCTCATAGTAGTCGGGTGTGACTGCTATTCTGGTCCAGGTGGACATTTGGCACGGTTATGAGCTTGAACTGTAGCAAACTTGGTCTTTTGATATTAATTGAAAGGCCAGGGCAATCGCCCTTGAACTTAAAGAAAAAACCAAAACATTATATAGTTTTAAATGAAGGCAGTAGATTTTAGTAACAGTTTACATATTTTCTTGAGGCAATACTACTCGATTATCTTCCAAGATGGTTAGATGCAATTAATTTTAGTCTTAAAAGCAAACGTGCATATTTATTCTCTTAATTAAAGGCCTTCAATCAAAACAAGACTCTAAACAGCAACCCGATCTGTTAAAGTATGAATGATGAATGGAATTTTTGCCAACTTTACACTGTGAGAGCTTACCCTTGTACTCAAAACTGGTCAGTACATCCCACTTGTTAGCATTCATCTGGACATCGGCCCTCTCCTACCAAGGAGCATTAAAATCCGGACATAGCAGAGCAATGGTGGTTCACCCACGACGGCTGTTTGTGGTCTCGTGCAGGTGACCACCGCGGACGGGTACATCCTGAGTTTGCAGCGTATCCCCGGCGGCCGTGGCTCTGCCGGCCAATCGGCGGCCGGCCAAGGGATCCCGGTGCTGCTCCAGCACGGCCTCCTCATGGTAAAGACAGTATATTTGTAAAATAATTTATTTGTAATCACAGTCTCTTGCTGCTACAGGCCGTAGTTGAAGTATCTTTGTACTGGAACTTCTTCCCATCTTAATGAAATCCGTGCGTCACGTTCGAGAAAAAAAAAGACAGCATATTAAACTGCAACAGTCTAGACATTTCAGTAGTACTCGTAACAATGAATGTACACTGAATTTTGGCGCGTGTGCCCGCAGGACGGTGTGACGTGGCTGATGAACACCCCGAACGAGTCCCTGGGCTACATCCTGGCAGACGGCGGCTACGACGTGTGGATCGCCAACACCCGGGGCACCGTCTACAGCCGCGGCCACACCACGCTGTCCTCCAGCGACTCGGTTCGACCGATCGATCGATCGCGTGCTTTGATTTCTCATTTCTGCTTGTGTACTTACATGCCTTGATGTCCTGCATGCAGGCGTACTGGGACTGGTCGTGGGACGAGCTCGCCAGCAACGACCTGCCGGCGGTGGTGCAGTACGTGTACGCGCAGTCCGGCCAGCAGAAGATGCACTACGTCGGCCACTCGCTGGGGACGCTCATCGCGTTCGCGGCGCTCAGCGAGCGCCAGCAGCTGGGGATGCTGAGGTCCGCTGGGCTGCTCAGCCCCATTGCCTACCTCAACAAGGTCTCGTCGCCGCTCGCGCTGGCGGGCGCAGACACCTTCCTCGCCGAGGTAAATCGAACAGCACCACCGGTCCGGCTGTCACGGCGCCTAAATATACTAATTGGTTTGTGTCCTCCTTTGCCTCCCTCCTTCAGGCTCTGTACTGGCTGGGGCTCGATGAGTTCGACCCGACAGGGTATGTTTTTTTTCTTTTCTTTTATTCTATTCACATACAGGTGTTAATGATGATCGATTAATAGAAGAAACAAAATCGCATGTATGCAGGGAAGCTGTCCACAAACTAGTGACTGACATATGCTCGCTACCAGGGATCAATTGCTACAATATGATGTCAGCGTTCACAGGTACTATATGATTTGCAGTAATAAACCTTCAGTTTGTTTCCTTTGAATTTACCACAGATCGAGCTTGAGCTTTGCTGGCGCATGCAATGCAGGTGACAACTGCTGCCTCGACAACTCCTCGGTCCAGGTCTTCCTTGCTCATGAGCCACAGGCTTCAGCAACTAAGAACATGGTCCATCTGGCTCAAAGTCAGTCTTGGCTCCGATCCGTGGCTTAGAAACATATATATCACCGTTTAATTAATTTACTCGATCACCAAATTAATTAAATCTTGTCTCTCAACTGAACGACGACGACAGTGATCCGACGTGGGACGCTTGCCAAGTACGACTACGGCAACGCCGCGGACAACACGAAGCACTATGGGCAGGCGACGCCGCCGGCCTACGACGTCTCGGCGATCCCCGACGACTTCCCGCTCTTCCTCGGCTACGGCGGCAGGGACACCCTGTCGGACCCGCAGGACGTGAGCCACCTGCTGCATGTGCTCAAGTCGCACGACGGCGATAAGCTCACAGTTCAGTACTTGGAGGACTACGCGCACGCCGACTTCGTCTTTGCTGGCAACGCAAAGGACAGGGTGTATGCGCCTCTCATGGCCTTCTTCAAGCTCCAGGAAAATGACATTTGTATCAATATAGCTCGAGCTATATAGTAGTGTTACGAGTGCCTGACATGTGGGACTGAGACAGCTTGTGTCCATCCAGCTACAAAAGGGAGCCCAGCAAGCCAACGAACAATAAACTATCAGAACTCCTATTCCTCCATTCTATTATAGAAAAGAAAATATATTAAGAGAAATGCTGTGTGGCATCCGGTTGTTTTGGTATATTTGTTTGCATTCCATAGAAATGCCTAAATTTCATTACTATGTTCAACAAATTACATGAAGAAATCATTATAAACATAGTAATAGGATGTTGTAAATTTTGTAAGTAAATGCGAAAAGTCTGTTTGTTTGCAAGGACTAAAACAACCGGATGTTTGATAGACAGATCCTATATTAATAGCCTAGACACTATATTAATAGCCTCTAATGAAGGATGTATATAGTTATTTCTTATTACACCATAAACATATACACTAGTGCACAAACGCTGTTTTGTCCCGATTCTTCATAGTATAAATTGAACCGGGATTACGCATCCGGGACTAAAAGTCGAGTGGTGAAAATATGAACTGGGATTAATAATAACCTTTAGTCCCAGTTCGTCACACCAACCGGGATGCCCCTAAGGCCCAGGCCCAGGCCCGCACCAAAAAATTTAGTCCGGGACAAACTCTCTCTCTTTTTTTATTTCTATTTTATGGTTTCTTTTAATTTCATCATTTATTTTGCTTTTTAATTAGGTTTCCAAATACGATTGTGCACTGCAAATGATATACGCGATTAGAAAAAGCTTTGGTTCGATTAATGTACACAAATGACACAAATAAAATATGAAACAAAAGTACGCACAAGATGTACATACAATATACATTTACATATACATCATGAACACATACAGCACGAACGCAAATTACAGATACATGTGAATCTAACAAGCTAATTCAACAACACTAGATACTGAAGAAGATGGAGATACAAGCTACTCTGTTGTAGAGAGAGAGAAACTAGTACTCTATTATCTGCTTGACCGAGAACTAGTACTCTACTATCTGTTTGAGAACTAGGAGTAGTAGTCTGCAATCAGTTTGTCCAGCCTCATCCGCGCGCTACAGCTACTGCGAATGGGCACCAGTCCTGGAGTCAGCCATCGCCATCGCCTCCCTGGTGCTCGCCAGCGTGCCCGTGTTTGCCGTCGCCGTGATTCACCATCTCGCGCTGGTGTCCGATGTCGTCCAGCAGATGCACATCCATGCGCAGATCGTAGCTGCGAACAAGGCCAAAGAATTAGAGATTGGGATTCAAACACGCACAAAATAATTAGAGAATGGACGTACTGGGGACGTTGGAGACTTGTCTAGCGGTGGGATCCGAGGTCCTCACCTGGTTCATCATGCCTTGCAAAACCGATGAAGGGGATCCCTTCGATGAAGCACTGCATCCACACAGGGTCGCTGCCATGGGAGGTTGCTGTCGCTGCCAGGCACCATTGCAGAGGCAGCGCGGCTTATATATCAGGGCAACTTTAGTCCCGGTCTTGGTGACGCCTGGGACTAGAGTCGCTTTACTCCCAGGTCGTGGTGACACCGGGACTAAAGCCCTCTCTAAAATTCTCTCTAGCGCGCTTCTAAAATTTCGAATGGCGCGCGCTCCCAAAATTTCAAGCTTTAGTCCCGGTCTTGGTATCACCCGGGGCTAAAGTTGGATAGATTTTCACTTCCCGCCACTTTCAAGCTGCGTTTCTTTTTTTTATATATATCCTCTTTTTTTAAAATGCTAAAGCCTTGTTAATTGCCCCATAAAGTGTATACTTGGCACAACTATTTTAAAAAACAGTTATATTTACTTTTTCTTTACTGCACACATAAAAAATATATAACCTATTTTTTTTTTTTTTATAAATATAGAACATAATATAACTAGATAATCACTATTTCATTAATGCAAAATGTTGTATTTATTCAAAATCATTAAAATTGTTTTCGGTAGGAAATTATTTTGCGCATCATTTTAACATTCATCTTTTCATTCTTAATCACCCATTGTCTAAATGCACATGGACTCGGTTCAACTTGTCGGAAATTGATTAAAGCGAAAAAATACCAAACCAATTCAAAAAAATTCTCAAACTTGGTGGTTCCTACACACGGGGCATGTGAAAGTGTGGGAAAAATTTGAGGCCAAAACCACACACGGAATACACGTGGACCTTAGAATCATAGAAAACCTAAGTGCGAGACATGGTTGGTGAAAGGTTGTGTATACCTCTCTGTGAAGGATGTTGGGTCTACCGGTGTTAAAATTGCTTCAATTTTTTTGTGCTCATATACACCCAAAATATGATCCCACACAAAATCTTAGGTTTTTTTTCATGATTATTTGAATTACTAAATTTTCTTTTGTGCCAAGCGTCGACAAACCATAGCGAGTTTCGTATGGAAAACAACAGGATTTTGCACCCACCTCCCCAAAACTTCGTCTCCTAGGGCACAAGAGACCTTTTCACAAAGTTTGGCACCGTTTCAGATCTTTTTTGGAGGTGGACTCAGTTCAACTTATAATTACCGACAACAACTTCGCGCGGAAATTCGATTAAACTGAAAAAAATATCAAACCAATTCAAAAACTTCTCAAACTTGGCGGTTCCTACACACACAGGGCATGTGAAAGCGTGGGAAAAAGTGTGAGGCCAAAACCACAATGGAATACGCTGCGGGACCTCAGAATCATGGAGAACCTAAGTGCGAGATATAATTGGTGAAAGGTTGTGTATACCTCTGTGAAGGATGTTGGGTCTACCGGTGTTAAAATTGCTTGAATTTTTTTTGTGCTCATATACACCCAAAATATCATCCCACACAAAATCTTAGGTTTTTTTTCATGATTATTTGAATTACTGCATTTTTCTCCGCGCCGCGTGCGACAAACCACGACGAGTTTCGTATGGAAAACAACAGGGTTTTGCACTCACCTCCCCAAAACTTCGTCTCCTAGGGCACAAGAGACCTTCTCACAAAGTTTGGCACCGTTTCAGATCTTTTTGGGGTGGACTCAGTTCAACTTATAATTATTGTTAGAACTCACGCGGAAATTCGATTAAACTAGAAAAAATACCAAACCAATTCAAAAAATTCTCAAACTTGGCGGTTCCTACACACAGGGCATGTGAAAGCATAGGAGAAAGTTTGAGGTCAAAACCACACTGGAATATCATGGAATACGCAAATGTGTTAATAAACGAAAACATATTTTGAATAAGAGAAAACCAAATCTACGAATTCAAGTTCTAAAAACGTAATTCTATATTTAAGCTAAGGATGTTGGTCATAATATAATAAAATCTCGGGGTCCTTCATTGCAAAAGTGATGTTGCCTCAAAAAAAAAAAGATTTAGTCCCGTTGGAATATCCAACCGGACTAAAGCTACCGATTTAGCCCTGGCCTGGACCCAACCCAAAACCTTTCATCCCAGTCCTACTCTCAAACCGGGATTAAAAACTTGAGAATACAAACCGGGACTAAATGTCTTATTTTAGTCCAGGTTGTTGGCCGAAACTTGGGACTAAAGGTTTGCTCCGGATGAAAACCGCCTCGTGCATCGTTCCTCCAAGAGGTTTACTCCCGGTTGGTAGTTCCAACCGGGACTAATAGGAACTTTAATCCCAGTTCAAAATGAGAAGCTCGCCTTTGTAGTGTAAAACACATCCGGGACAAAACAACGTCTTTGTAGTAGTGATAGAAACCGCACAAAAACACAAAAAAAGTACGCACGCGATAGGCTCTGAACCTAGTTGTCTCATCAAAGACAAAGTGCTACACACGTCCTCTAGTTGCCAGTCAGAGGTCCTCCTCACATCACAAACATTCGTCACAATGCGAGACTGTTCGCCGTCATACCACATAGCCCTCCTCGCCGGCGTCGTGGTCCACTGCAAGGACGGTCGGAATTTTGGGGGTTTTTTTACACTTCTTAGCACCCTAGTGCATACTCCAACACCTCTTCCTAGCTTTTGGTAACTAGCACCAGCAGCATGCGGCACCGTACCGTACCCTCCAAGGTTCTAAAATAATACCCGAAATTCCTATTCTCGAAACAAATAGAAATATGGCTACTGCCTTATTTAGTTTTCAAACTTCAAACTTCCAAAAGTGTCACATTGAATATGTCGGATCATGTATAGACTACTAAATCTACACAAAATACAAAACTAATTGTCCAATTTTCTTGTAAATTGCGAGACTAATGACCCTAATTAGGCCATGATTAGACACTAATTACTGCTACAGTAACACATGCTCTAATAATAGATTAATTAGGCTAAATAAATTCATCTCATCGTATATAGACAAAATCTATAATTTATTTTGCAATTGGACCACATTTAGTACATCAAATGTGTAGTGGCATATCCGTTGTGACACTTTACAATCCTTCAAAAAAGATCTAAACACAGTGGCCTTCCCCACAAGCCTCGTGGCTCATGCCACTCCTTATGTGTGGCTACTCACTAGACGCTAAAAAATGACCTTCCTCTATATGTGTGCCAACTCGCTAGTGATCACATTGCTCCGCATAGAGCTAGAATTATTTTGATGAATCGTATCAAAACAACTCTACATGTATACTTTCTTAAAATCACTCACTAGTACAATTTTTTTATGTGACGGGCGTTCTAGATTATCCATGGCGGTGGGGTCACGATAAATGCCTGATTAACTATGGCGGTCGCACCGTGCCCGTCATGGTTAATCGAAATAAAAACATAAAAAGAAAAGTTGAGCCCAATGCCGGCCCATATGGGCCCAACATCAAGCCCAGATTCACTAGCGTCGTCTGTGATCCGTACGCACCGCCGCTGCAGCCCCAGTAGTCGGATCCGTGGGGCAGGTCGCCACCACCGGATCCATGGAGGAGGAGGTCGCCACCGCCGGATCCGTGGTTGAGGTGGTCGTCATCGCTGGATCCATGGAGGAGGATGAGGGCGCCACCACCGGATCTGTTGGGGAAGAGGGTGTTGTCGCTGGATCCATGGAGGAGGAGGGTGTAGCCGCCGTATTCATGGAGGACGAGGGCTTCGTCATCGTATCAGTGGGAGAAGAGGGCGCCGCCTCTGGATCCGTAGGAGAAGGGGGCTGCCGGATCCATGGGACAAGAGGGCGCCACCGCGGATCCGTGGGAAAAGATGTCGCCACTACCGAATCCGTGAGAGAAGGGGCCGCCGCCGCCGGATCCGTGGGAGAAGAGGGCGCTGCCACCGGATCCGCTGCCGCCGTCGAATCTGTGGGAAAATAGGGTGTCACTACCGGATCCATGGTGGAGGAGGCACCATGCAGCGTGGCGATGCGGAGGGGAGGTGCCATGCAACTTCTATTTGGTGGAGCGAGGGGTGCCACGCTGTAACACCCCTGGTGTTTGGCTCATCTTTGCATTACATTTCACCTCATGAGCATAACATTTTCATGTCATAAGCATCATCATGCATTTGGTTGTTTATATGTGTTATATATAATATATAATTCTTATTTTCATGTTGGTTGCTTATAAAATGTTTATCTTGCCATGCCATGACCTTGATTGATCTTTAGAGTAGCTTAGAAATTTTTTTGGAGATGTTTCACAAACATGTTTGCATATTTCTCGGACCCTTTGCTGGTTGCTTAGTGTGGTTAAATTGGTTTGACCCTCATAAAAGTGTTTTATTTGTGCTTTTCAAAAGTGAGGGATAACTTTATTTTCTATGAGTGAGTGCTTAATAAAAAGTATCCCAAATTCGTTGAGCTACAAATGTTAGTAAACGTGCAAGCTATGAAAATGCCAAGAAAATGGAGTATCAAGTCAAAACAGCAAGGTCATGTTTGAAAATTCACAATAAATCCTTTTTTTGCCTAAGTATGAAATGGTCTTGCTATTTTGTTTTGCAATTCAAAATCTAGGTAGTTTCATAGCAAAGTGTCTTAATAAGATTTGTACAACTTTTTGTGCCTAACATTTTCTCTTTAATGACCTTGATCTAATTCAGCTTAGATTAGTGAGAAATGACGAAGTTAGAGGGGTTAACCCCTGTCGGTAGTAGCAGGGCCGACAAGTCCGCTAACCCTTGGCCGCCGCACGCCACATGGCCGCCCATGCGTCGGCCTCTTGAGTGAGCCAGCTGCGGGGCGCTTTGTCCCTTCGGGCGAGGTGGCAACGCCGCATCCGAGCACGCTCGTCCTCTCTCTCTCTTTCTCTCTCTCTCTCTCTCTCGCCCTCACTCACTCTCCCTCCCTCGCTCACTCTCGCTCTCTCTCTCTCTCTCTTCCCGACCCGAGCACGGTGTCCACCATGACCGTCGCCGCCGTGCACGCCGCCACCGCCTAACTACACCACCATTTTCAAATCCCTCCAACCAAAATCTCTGCCTTGCTTTGCCCTACAATGACGTCCAATCGGTTTCCACTTTAGTGCAAGATATGCACCGCAATCCCGTTTCACCGCCCGTCGTCGCCGCCGGCGCCTCCATGGCCGATCTTCGTCGTTCCCGACGATACTCCTTTTCTTTGTGTTCTTGCATGTTTCGAGTCCATGGTCAAGTCTAGTGTCTAACCCTAGGGTGAATTGACCAGACACGGCCTAAGCTCGCCCGGACCATCGCCACCGCCGCGCCACGCCGCCACGCCATCATCGCGCGCACGGGGAACCCTAACTGGCACCCCTGCTGGGTTTGTTTGGGTGTTGAGCAACACCGCTAGGTCACACTTGAGCTTTTCCCAAGCCCCACCGAGGCCGTCAATGCCGGCAGCAGTGCCGCCGTCGGCCGCCATTGCCGGTGTCGAGCTCATTTCTGGTTGTAACCACGTGCGCGCCTTGTCCCCTCATGTCTGGCTCGTCGAGACGAAGCCATAGGAGCAAACCGTGTCACCAGAGACCTTGCTGTCGACGAGAATGCCACCGCCCTAGCGCCGCCCCTGCTCGTGTCACTAACACGTGGGCCCCGCATGTCACCCACCTTTTCTTTTTTTCTTTTATGAATTTCAGTTTTAGGTTGAATCTTTGGAAATCCATAACTTGAGCTAGGAATGTCCAATGAGTGGTTCAAGTTGTTGTGTGCTTGTTGTAAGATCTAGTTTCGTGAAAAAAATATGAATTATCCTTTTTAGCATGTTTTTATATATATCTTTAAATAAAGTGCTTTATTCTTGTTTTTATGATAAATGCATTAGTAATTGTACGAAGGTCAAAAAAAAATGTGAAACTTGTTTTGTTGGTCTGCTTATGGGTTGTGTTGTTTAGGAAAAATATGAAACATGCTATGTTCTGTGAAAGAAATGTGATTCTTGTTGTAGGCTCATTTATATGGCTTGTTTTGTAAAAAACAGAAAATGTTATTTTTATGAGGAGTTTTGAATTGCTACTTTTGTACATGCTTGCCTTGTGCTATAGTATCTTTGTATCATATGAAATCTATTGTTTGACACTTTTCATAATACAAAGTGTTTTATGTGCTTAGTTTAAGTTGTTCCTTGTCATGCTTGTAGAAAATGATGTGGTGATCTCCATGCTTTGAAATTTCTATAACATGCTTTGTGGGTCATCCTTATGCTTCTGTAATTTTCTTAGATTTTTCTAGAGTACTTTGGTAGTAGCACTTTTGTAGCTTGATTCATAAATCAGTTTGAGCAATATAGGTTCCTTACATCTTTTGAGGCCTTTGCTGTCCTTTTTAGAGGTTAATTAGATGTTTTGTTAAGTGTGTCCTTACCTAGATTCCTATCAACTTTCATAGTTGTTCAAGTTATAGTTTGCATATGGTAGTTGTTCTTGTGAATGTCAAATAAACGAAAAGAGTGATGTTTTGCTAGAATAGTTTTGCTTATGGGATCTATTTGGTCAGCTTAATGATGGAGTTGATCTTTGCACCCTGAAAGTGTTTTATAGATAATTTCATAAGCTTTCCAGAGAGTCTAAGTTTGCTGCGTTTGGAGTTACAGAGCTTTAGTTATGATTTTTCTTCTGTGACTATTTGTTGATAGCTTGGTTGCTGTTTGTGGATGTTTGGTAATGTTTACATGAATTGTCTTCGTCTGCTATCTTTGTAGCTATGTGTTGTCACCTTAGTTTAGTGCTTGTCTGATTTGCGAGAGTTCTTGTAGGTGCTCGACCTCTCAACCCTGACGAGCAACTATACTTTAGGCTGTGTGAGAAGGGTAAGTGTCTTGTGTAAAATATGTTGGGCGCTTTGCTTCATAGTGATTAGAAGAGAGTGGCACTTGTGTGTTGTCTTGTTAAGGGAAGTGTGTGGGTCATTCATGTCTTGAACATCCTCATCATATGCACATTCCTGTTTTGCATCACATTATGTATTAATTTCGCATGCATGTAATAGGTGTTCGACGGTCCGGCGTTGTTGGAGTTCGACGGGACATGCGCAAACGAGGAGGAGATTCCCGTGGAGGTGACGGACTAGTTAGCGGGACCGAGAGTCGGTGAGGAGACTGTTCTTGAGTGCTCGAGCCATGAGCCTACCACCTTTGTGCGAGGCAAGCCCCGAGCATTCTTGTGTCCTATTCTTTCATAATAATTTACTTGTGTCCTTTATTGTTTTTTATTACATTAAGTGATAGGAGTTGCTTGAAACCCTGTGATGCATATATATGCCCATCCTTATCCAACTTTACTTATACCCCGACATCCTATCATAGTACATGAATTGTTTAGTTTCTTAGTTAAGCTTTGCGAGTCAAAAGATAATATCTTCTACGAGAAAGTTGGCATTTCTAAACGTCATCAAATTAAGGGTAGGTAAAACCTAAAATCTACACTTACGTTGTCACAAATAAAAAAAATCATTATATCCGCAAGCGCACAGATATAAACTGAAAATAAACTCTATACCACTTTGTAGCACTTCACCTAGGATGAATCGGGTATCATAATTTATATTTTCCCAAAGGAAGGACTGTGAGGCAATATTTGTATGACTCATGGCAATTCTATATTTTATGTACATAAAGTCAATCATTCCAATACTATAGCATGGGGTGAATAGAGAAGATAAATAATAAATAAATAAAGATAATAATAAAAGATAATAAAGACAATAATAGAAGATAAAACGATGCCTAGGGTATTCCATTGAGATAGAAAGATTTAGAGATTCACTAAATTTAGTATAGATTATTATGGTTATTCGAGATAAGACTTCAAGTAACTATCAATCATAAAGTCAAAGCATAGCATGTAAAATATTCTCATGTATAGTACAAGCAAATCATACCATATAGCAAGAGAGATATCAACTAAGGAGGATTTATAATGAGATAAACTAGCCTCCGTCGCGACCACATCCTAACGTTCACCATATACGGAGGGAGGACTATAGAAGACTCAATAAGGCTCTCACCCTTACGAACTACCCCAAACCCCAAAGATACAACGGTCATTCGTAGATAACTTATATCTAAGCACCATGCCTACATATAACTTATGACTTAACCCCCGAGATAAAAGGCTAAGTTGTCCACGATGTCAAGCATATAATAATCAATAACTAGAACTATATCAAATATCAAACTAGAATATACTAAGAACATAACAATCAATAATATAATAAAATAAAGCATAATCATAATGAGAACTCAAGATAAATTTATTACCGAATATCTCCAATATAATAGATTTGAAATCTGAAAGAGCTCACAATCTCCTTTGAACAATTAGACAATCTACTACTCGATCTCCGAAGAACTAGAGCTCTCTAATCTTCTAATCTTTGGAAACCCTAGTACTAAACTCTCTCTCTAATAACAATGTATCTAAACCCTAAATAATACTGAAGACTAATGAATTAGGGTTTCAGGGGGTAGTTGAGAGGAAGATCCTCCCATGGAAGGTCTTGGTGAATCAAGGTCCATCTCGGAGTGTGTTTGGTGTGAGCTTCCTCTTGACCTACTCCTTGTCACCATGGATGAAAGGGATTTCCAACCCTTCATGATTGCCTTGCTGCAAGAAATTTCTCCACAAAAACTAGGGGAAAGGTGAGGATTAGAGAAAATAAGCAAGGATCTATCACCTCACCTTCACTTCCCTTAATCTTTTCTCCAAAATAGCTCAAGGTGGTTCACGAAGTTGTGCTCGGTTTTGGGGTGACTGGAGTGGTTTCTGGGGATGAGAATGAGATAGAAAGGAGGTAGAAGAATGGGAGAGAGTGGTGGTGGTGGGGGCCGCCCGCCCCCTCGGGTGGTGCCGCCCGGTGGTGCCGCTGGCCCCGCAAAAGCCGTGGGTCCCACTTCCCGAAGGTGCTCCTCCTCCGCCATGTCTAGGTCCTCTCAATTCACTCCAATGTATGTCCTTTGTCTAGAATGGTCCCATGTGGGGTTGGTCTCAAAATTTGAATTAATGAAAAAGACAAAAAGTGTGGTAGGTGGGAATGATGAGTCTATGACATGTGGGTCCCATGTGTCTCCGTATTTCTACCGTATAATACCTCACAAAATGTAGCACAACAAAATGTATTTTATGAATCTATGAAAAATAAGAATTCTAATGATGGTAAATTCATAATTTTCTACCTCCACAAGAAATATTACTTACGGGGGGTTTTGACACACCATAAATCCTATTTATATGGGGCTTGGAATAAAATGCAATGAAAATTTATTTTAGAATTTTCTAGGCAATAATCATGGAAAGAAATAAATAATGATAATGCATAAAATTAAAAGCGTAGATTTTTACCGAATTACCTTTTTATTGCGGAGCCGGAGTAGTTGTATCTTAAGAGGATATAAATGGTTGATCAAGTCCACCTTCCTACGCCGGAGATATTATTAAGTCCTTGTCTTCATTGGCTTCTACTAGAGAGGCTTGCTCCGGTCGTGGCTTGAAAGCGAACTTTTCTTGTTGTCCCTTAATTGTAAATTTTATTTCTCCAACTCCGACGTCAATATGAGCATTGAATGTACTCAACAGGGTCTTCCGAGTATAATTGGTGTTCTTATATCTTCCTTCATATCAAGCACCACAAAGTCAACTAGGACTACAAAACTTTGGATTTGTACTGGAACATTCTCTGTTATTCCAATGGGACAACGAATTGACTGATCTGCCAGTTGCAAGCATATTGAAGTAATATTGAAGTAGGTGTGAGTGTTGTGAAATCGAGCTTGTCAAAGATTGTCTTTGGCATAACACCGACACTAGCTCCAAGATCACATAATGCACTCTCAAAAGTTTGACTTCCGATTGAGCATTCAATAGTAGGATGTCCAGATCCTTCTTTTTGATGGCCACTTGTGTTCAATATTGCTGCACTACACACCTCTGTCCAACCTGAATGACTTCAATGGTAGGAAGTGGCCTTTTGTTGTTGAGGATGTCTCTAAGATATTTTGCATAAGTAGGAACTTGCATGGCATCCATCAATGGCACATTGATATATAGGTTCTCAATCACTTCTATGAACTTTTTGAATTGCTCATCTTTCTTGGGTCTTCTCCATCTTGGAAATGGCAAGTGTTGCGTATCATAATAATTGCCGGGTGCCAAAATAAATGACACCCTCGATGCAATCAACCAAGGGAACGACCAGCCTCAACACGTCATCAACAGGCAAGACGTCCCGAGAATGCCACTAGCCGAGGGTCCTCACGGGCGGAAATCGCGACTCGCCCGACCCTCTCTCGGGAGGGGAGGATTAGGTCGGTTCGCCGAGACCCCCTCCGCGCGGGCGTACCTCCTCGGCATCCATCGCTTTGCAACGGACGCGACAACAAGGATAGGCGGGATGTCCACGCCCGACAAAGCTGACCGCTCTGACACCCCGGATTCTCTCACCAGAGGGGCCCTGCGGTGGTCAAATCCTTCTGTGATGCCGTCAGCTCGTCCTGAACGCACTTTGTTAGGTGCTGCCGCGCGCTTACCGTACCGTGACAACCACCCCCACCGTAATGTCACCTCACGCCCATCCCGAAGGGTCTCGGATGGCACCGCAGCCATGACGCACACCCTTCGGGCGGGTACGGCAATAGTCCCCCGGCACCATCGGTGTACCCCTCGGAGCATCTACCCTCGGAAAAGCAAGGGTCTCGAGGTCAATGGCCACACGGCTCGCCAGTCATCTAGGGTTCACGCCACCCAAAAGGACACCGAAGATCGGGGAAGGACAACCTCCTTTCCACGATGACAACGAAGGACGCCCCTTCTCTACAAAGATGGGTACAAGGCACCGACTAAGCAATTTCCTACACCTAGAGGACATGTACTCGCCGGCCCTCCTTGTGACTATAAAAGGGGTGCCCGGCATAGAATAGGGCAAGTCGAAACACACACGCCTTGACTTCACACCATTGGCAACTTACCTCAATCACCACGCCACGAGACTTGAGGTTCCGGCCTCTCTTACTCACCCCGCTTGTATTCCCCTACTACGAGCACCTCGGTGCAGATACACAACCATTCACCCGACTGGACGTAGGGCCGGCATTGGCCTAAACAAGTATACATCTTGTGTCATCTCGCACCAACCATCCGGTCCCTGGGACGCGCACCACAATTACTAGTCGGTTAGCCGTACCCCGGTTCGAAACACCAATAGTTGGCGTGCCAGGTAGGGGAGCTGCGCGTCAAGCACTTCTCCCTCTCGCCCGATGGCCGATAGCGACCGTACCGTCCCGCCCTTACCCCTGGGTACGACGATCCTGTTCGGAAGCTTGGAGTTCCAGTCGTCTGGCGACAAGCATGACATGGTGCTCCTTTCGAGCGACCCCGCCGACAAGGGCAAGGGCCTTGCCACCTCACCGGGGACCAGTCCCCAAGCACCGCTATCGTTGGCCT
The DNA here is from genome assembly GCA_015847255.1 of Hyparrhenia diplandra. Taxonomy (NCBI): domain Eukaryota; kingdom Viridiplantae; phylum Streptophyta; class Magnoliopsida; order Poales; family Poaceae; genus Hyparrhenia; species Hyparrhenia diplandra. Next base: position 22,142 of record JADLZK010000859.1, on the reverse strand, counting down.
AGTCGCAAAACGGCGGCGCAAAGCGCAAGCTCGCCGTGCAAGGCGGCGTCCGTCGTGATAGCAAGATCGGCGTCGCCACCACAGCCTTGAGGCCCTTGCCTAAGGCATCGTCGTGATGTCCCTCGACGAAGGACAGGTCGAGCCCGCGCCCGCACGATGAAACCGCACCCAACGCCACCCGGAGCTCGCTCCGACATGCTCCTCGGCGATGCATCCGTAACACTCCCTTGCGGCCTCAAGCCCACCACCGACGCTGCGTTCGCAGACGCGGTGGCACGAAGCTCTGGGGTCCCCAGAACTACCCCGATCGGCACCTCGAGGATCCCCGCCGAGGACCTCGACGCACTCTCCTCCCTAGCAACGCCCGCCACCTCCCCGGGACGGCGACTTTTGCTTCAACGGGCTCTAGGACCCGGAGGCTATCGGCGCTTGCTAGCCTCCTAGGACTACCGCCTCGACGTCCCCGGCTCCGACTCCGACAACGACGGGGCGATGACGCCGACAATGGCACCTTTCGCCACGAATGCTTCCACCTCGAAGAAACACCGACGAGGAGAGCAAAGACCAACGGCGCCGGGGGCAGGCCGCGACGGTCCGATTACTCCCGCAACGCAACTCCCGGGATAGGCCGAGCATCAACACCGGCGCCCGAGCAGAGGCGTAGCTTCGCACAACTCCGAGGCGAAGGCTAAGCTCGAAGAGGAACAAGTCCATCTCGATCAGCTCCGTCGGACCCTCGAAAGGATCGGGCCGGACCCGCCCGCGGAGGGAAGGCATGAGCCCGTGCCCAAAAAGTCCACAGCCGCTAATGTTGACGGTGGAATTGCCACTAAAATACACCTTCAAAGCACCGTTAAACGGGCTCATTCTCAAGGACAAAGTGGTCATACATGCATAATTATTTATGTAATAACAAGTTCCACATGTCCCGTGAAGTATTTCTATGCGGATGTGCAATCGGGCCAAGAATTGGGTCAATATGGGTCAAGCAACCATTGGGTGGTGACCCAACCAACCCTAGGGGGGACCCACAAGGCCCAACCCATGTCAAGGCCCACTAGGGGGCGACCAAACCAGCCCTAGGGCGTCCTCCCCTATCCCACTAAGGGTGTGCCACCTCATCAATCCAAGGCACAAGAATGGAGAGCTCCCATTGGTCGGTCCAACATGTCACATGGATCCAAGGGCCCAAACTCAAGATACCCACACCTTGACATGTGGGCCATGCTTCTAGAAGGAGGTGGTGGGTCCCATGTGTCATAGGGGGGGGCCAAGCCCCCTTGGGTATTTTGGGGCGTCCTCCCCTTGCATGGCTGCATGCACATATGAAACATGTGCCCTATCTCCACCATCCATTCTAATCCAAGGGTGGAGGATGGTGATCACGCTGATCGATGACATGGCTACGGAGTAGCCCCTACTCCACCTTGGGCTATAAATACCCCCTACTCCCCTCTCATTTGCACACACCATAAGGAAGGAGCTCTCCACTCTATCAAGATGTAGTAGTGTTAGTCTAGTTGGGAGTTAGAGTGAGTAGTGAGCTTCGCTTCGGGTTTTCAGAAGCTGGTCTTCTAGGAGATCCGGTATTGTTCTTTTATCATTCCTTTTGTAGTAAGATCTTTACATTTATAATTCATTTCTTTCTTTACTTTACTCTAGTATTTACTTTATTGAGTATTTACTTAGTACAACTTTATTCTAGTTCTCTAGTATATAGTTGTTATGATGTTATCTAGAATATAGGTGTTTCACACTTAGTTTGTGGTTTAGTCCTGGTTCTTATCGAACCCTCGCCCGTATCACGATCATCGCCTTGCAAGAGGTGCTCAAGTTGGCCTGTGTAATTACATCTAGAGTAGTGAGAGAAAGTGTAGGTGTGGTGTTCGGACTTCGATCTTGCCTCGTGGTTGCCGCTTGCCGCACGGATGGATTGTGATAGCCAAGAAGGTGGTGACGCCCTTCGGTCTCTCGTATAGATCACCACGTGTCTATAGGCAAGTTCTTAAAAGGTAAGGCTCCAAGAAAAATAGTGGCTTGTTTAGTGGTGGTTTTATCACAACTTCTCACCTGCTTTGCCTAGCATACGGTTCGTGTGAACCACAGCCTAGTTGTCTCATCCTTTGTGTCTAGATTAGTATCATAGAAGTAAAGTTAGAATCATAGGAATCCTTTGCTCACTCGTTGTCCTCCCCCTGCCGGCCGTTGACAGTCCCTAACTACATATTTTATACCGTCAACATACACCAAAACAACCTAGAGATAGGGTTTAAAAACTAACAAATTCCATAAGTTTTGGTGTATATTTGGCTTTGCAGGTACAACTCAAGGATATGTGCACTTTGGGCCAAAATACAAAGAAAAGAAGAATAAAAACAATAAATAGAAAAAGGCCCAAAGGAGCCAAATGGCAAGCCAAGCTAACTTACCTCGGTTTGGCCACAAACTCAGACATCCAACACCGACACCAAGCCCAACACGACGAAAGAGGACGCCACGCCAAGATTGAGCCGGTTCGGGCTCAACCAGGGTGCGGCCGCACCATCCTCCTGACCGCTGGGCCCGAGCTTTGGCGAGGCGGTACAATAAGTACAGAGAAGGGCAGTGCAATGTGTGGCCGGTGGTGAAATCCATAGAACAAGCCCAAGAGGTTGAGGCCCAAATCCACATGAAATCATACCGGGCCGCAGGACATGGGTTCAATGTTTTGGGCATAACTTTCTCATATGAAATCGGATTTCAACGATCCACCACTCGAAACAAAGCTTACTCAGAGGCCCATGCACTCCTGCAAAGTTTCAGCCCAAACAGCGCTGAACATGGTGCGGCCGCACCTTGGGTTGCGCCCGCACCCAAATAACATCCGGGCCCAACCCAACTTTCTCTGGCGGTACAATCAATGTCCGAAAAGTTGTATGGCGGTGTTGGTTGCCATGTTCACTGAACCTGGATGCCAGGAGGAGGTCGGTTTGGTGCATTGATGGTGGTAGATTTGCATTTAGCCCCCTCCTCTCATCCTATAAGTAGGTGGCCTCTCCCCCTCTCACAACACAACCATTCTACACACAACACAAAGGAGAGCCACAATGTAATAGAGAGGAGTTCTTGTTCTTCATCCTCCTCTAAGTTCTAATGGAGAGTGAGAGGGGAAAGCTAGAAGGATACTTTGCTCCTTCTACTCGAGTTGTCGGAGTACCCTCGGTGGTCCGCGGTTCCTAGGAGGTCTGAGTCTGCGGGAGTTGTCGGCACCGCCACGCTTGTACCTCTACAACTTCCTTACACTTTGGTAAGAAAGTTCGTGTTCATCTTTTGGCTTATTGTTCTTCAAGTATATTATCTTAAGTTGTTATAATCTTGCGGGATTGGTAGATTGTCTCGTAAGAGCGTTAGTTCTTGGTGAAGGAACTCTTTGACCGGGGAACCTTGATCGACATCAAGAGTTGTGACCAATAGTGCAAACGTGGTGTTTGGACTAGCGTTCACCTACCTTTTGCGAAGCACCCCACGGTCGTGAGGGTAGGCGGCAGGGTCGTGACAGCCTTGTCCGTCCCTTGTAATCCCTCCACGTTCGGGTGTGACGTAGAGCTAATGGCCGGACTCTGCCCGGTATTGGGCGAGGGCCGGTGCCCGAAGTAAGGAGATAATAGCCCTAGAAATCCCCGCTGATCATTTACCCCCACCTTAGAACATTTACTTAGCGCCGTCACTAGAAAACCTGAGCCCATAAAGATACCTCACTACCCATAGTTATCCTTAGGGCGGCTTGGTGTTCATAGATTAGTGCGCAAACGTTCCTTGTGGAAAATACGATACCAACTAGAATACTTCCGGGTGAAAGCTACAATCACCACGACCCGCACTATGCCTGCGCATTGTTTAAACACGCGGATTCTTCGCATACATTAAAGAATGTCAACACTGGCTAGACTACTCTCTTATCTGTATGTCTAGACTATTCCTGTGTGTGTCAATGACCATAACATATATATCATTTACCCCCACCTTAGTCTAGTTGGTATATTAGTTGGTGGATACATGATGGTTAGTTATCACATCCTATGCCATCGCTTCCCATGGGCTAAATACAAATAACGATACCTTAGAATACTCCCGGGTGAAATGCTACAACGGTAATTCTGTATGCTTGCGGAATATCCTACATGAGCATTAGAAATACCAACAATCATTTCTGACACCGTTGCTGGGGATAGGTTCTATATCTATTTCTAGTGACGGCGTTAAGAAATGTCAACAGCTAACAACGAGGGACCGCCCGTTTTCAAGAAGGCGAGCCAGAACATCGCCACCGCCGCCATGATATTACATCGATGCCCGAGCCTTCTACCCCGTGACGGGAAGAGAGCTCGCGATGACGTCTGAAACACCGTCGGTCGAAGAAGCCGCCTTCCAACAGGCTGAGAGCTCGGCCTCCCGACACCACGACCTCTCCGCCGGACATCAATAAGCGTCCTCCCTCCACGACCGTGAGGCCTCTGTCAACCCCAGCCCGAAGAAGAAGTAGGCGGCGCCAGCCGAGGAGTGTCCGGTTCATGATCATCATGCTCCACGTCATCCATGTAATCCTATCTCTCAAGTCACACTTAGAGCAAAGGATTAGCATAACAAGTGTGTCATACATTTCCAAAACCAAACATGAGATTTCAATCTCCCCTTTTTGGTAATTGATGACAACCAAAATCACAAAGATATGAAATAAAATTCAATTGAACTTGAATTGCTTGTCCATAGCATTTTGATCATGAATCATAGTTTGGACAACCATTTCAAGGTTCGGTTTTGGAAGTAGTAGCTCCCCCTACATATGTGCTTCCATGTGTTTGGATCAATTTGGCACATATGTAAGGATAGAAATTTGGGGAGAGATACTAATACCAAAGGAGATACTAAGGTTCAAGAATTCGACCTTTGAAGCGTGAAATCAATCGGAATCCTTAGCATCATTGTAACTAGACATTCATCAAAACTCAACATACCCCCATGAGATCAACATTATAGGCATAAATGTGAGCTATGTCTAGATACATCCTATGCATGCTAGTTGGTCAATACACCAATCAATTTTCAAAAACTAGCATACACCAAGGAATCATGTAAATTGAATTTAGATTGCACAATGCAACATTTCATTACGATCATGCACATACAAATTGTAACACCGAAATTTTGCATGATTTTTAAAATAGGAAATTTGATTTTATTTATGCATTTTATGTGAAGCATTGAATTTAGGAATAATAATTTTTATGAAAATTAAAATTTATCATAAGGATAGACACATGGTTGTGCACTCATGCTGTTGCATTGCTATTTTTATATTGCTTGGACTTGATCAAATTTTCAAAAGAATTCAAATTGGTTTGAAAATCATTTGAAAAGGAGTTTGAAATAAAAAAGAAAAGCTATTTTTTTTTTTACCTTCCTAATTCCTTTCTCACGTTTTAGCCCAACCAAGTCGTATGGCCATTTTATTTTTCCCCTGGCCTGAGCGACATTTTCATTTGTTTGGCCTGCTCGTCACTTCTTTATTTTGGGCTGCAATTGCTCTGGTCCAGCCCAGCTCGAACAACATCATAGCAGCATTGTTGTCTTCCTGTTTTGGCCGCACGTCAGCTCCCTCTCATTTCCTTTTCTCTTCCCCACGAACACATTCTATAATGGTGTGCTGCTTTCCGTGTTCGTCGGAGATCGAACTCGTGTTTTCCATCCTCTTGATGTTGTCCTCAGGGCTATATAAGACTGTACGTTCTCATCTTGACTCGCAGCTTTTGGCTTTGAGCAATAGCAGGGCCGCAACTCTTGCTGCAACTGAATTTGTCTATTCGCCGCCCCAAGCTTAGCCGTAAGATCTTGACGAGTTTTGCTACGTCCTAGCGAAGTTTTCTGACTCGTTAATCCTTCTATTTTCCCGATCTAATTTGATAATTTGTTTCTCACCGAACTCACAGAACGCGTACATCCGCCCCGTCGAGCTGCCCGTCGTTCTTGTCTCGAATTCGTCCGCAAAACCTACCTAGGTGAGCTCGCGGTTGTCCACTCTTTCTCCTGGTATTTTTGTTTTGACCTATGGCGTTCGGAATCGTTGTAGGGACGATCGCCAGCGAGTTTCACGTCATCGTTCATGGAACCACCGTGCTGGAAGCCACGTCCAGCCAGACTTTGCCTCTCCCTCTATTCTTTGAATCTTCTTTGAATCTAAGCCGTTCAAATCTAGATGACGAGTCAGGATTAGAAGATACCCCTTCATTGGTTGTTTTCCTTAAGAGCCCTCGGTTTTATTCATATTACTGTTTTCAGTCCTCAAATCAGATTTATAAACGAATTTTAGTTATTTTATTTACAGAACTGCCATCCAGATTCAAATCTTTATAACTTCTTCGTTTTAAATCCAAATCGATCCGTTCAAGTTAAGTGTTAGATTTGTAATCTCGTAACCTACATGTTTATCTTACTGATATTCAGGTTTTCAACTTTTTAAATTTTGAGTTTCTTTTTAAGCTTATTATTTTATTAATGTTAATCTTGTAAAATTCATATCTAAGCCGCTTTTAGCTTCGATTTCTGTGAACTTGACGCCTATGTGATCGTAGTGATGCGTACTTGTTTTAAAAGTGTTTTCAATTTATTTTCTTGCTGATGGTGTACTGTTCTTATAATGTCTCTTGTTTGCATCGTGTATGTATGCGTGAATGATTGTATGTTGTTGCGTGACGATCGGTATAGACGGTGAGCTATTCGTTGTGAAACAGAGCTTCTTGGCAATCCGGATCATCAGAATTCTTTGACAAAGGCAAGTATAGCATGGGAAAATTCCTTGTTGTCCTATTCACTTTAATCATTAAATTCATTGTGCATGTGTCCACCTTGATCGACATTAAGGATTTCCTAGTTGTTGTTAACTTATACCTTGCCACCTATGGGTTTGCATTTGGGTAGTAATTTTGCTAGTGCTCTACCTATACCAACTATTATTCTTGTTAAATGGTTAATGCAATGTATTATGATTTATGATGTTGTTGACAATATTAATCATAGGGCTTAAAGAGCTTGTGTTTATTTCTTATGATGCTCTTAGCTCTCCATAAGGACTTATTTTGTAACCGATCATCCGATTTACCGTATAGCTATGGGGGCTACGTGGCTTTTGGCTTTAGTCGGTCAAAGGACCTTATCTATATTTGTTGGTGGTTTGCCTAATGGGAGAAACGGGGTTGTATCGCTTTGCGGCCACTAATATTTTTAGGTGAACCTTTGAAAGGCTTTATATGCTTCTCGGTGTTTTGGGTCTAGCTAACCCGTGCATCCGAGAATCATGACCCATAGTGAAAGTGTACACCTCTCACAAGCAGAGTTAAAAATCGATATATCACCGTGTTCGCGGTTATGAACGGCCTTGGAGACACTCACAAAATAGATGATCACTGTTTAATATTTTTTTATGATTTATTTATGATCTATTGCTGTTCAAACTTGTTTATTCACATGATTATGGGTTGTTGGGAATTATTGATGCTAATGCTTAAAATTGTGACCAACTAAAAGCTAAATGCAAGAAGCCGATTAATCGCTATTTGAGCCTCATGAACCCCATGTTATATTTTTGGCGAGTTCGACATGAACTCACCCTTGCTATTTCCCCACACCTCGAGAAGTTTAGGCTTGTGACCAACCAAATCGGTCGGTCCCCCTCGTGGAGTTTACATCGAAGATCGGAGTGTCTTTTCGCCGTTTGCTAGCCGAGGTTATATTCTTTTATATTGTGTTTGTTGTATTTTAAGCATTGTGAATTGATACTACCATCTATTTGTGATTATATGTGAGATTTGACTTTCGGGGCTCATATATGGTGTTCATTCGGTTTTGTTCTTAAAACCGGTGTTACAAAGTTGGTATCAGACTCAGGTACTTACAGTAGGACGCAAAGCCTAGTTAGAAAATGGTTGTCTTAAGGTTTTGAAATTTCTATGAAATCCTTGTTTCATTAATCTTTGGTATTTTTCTTCTCTACTATATTCCTACCTTGATATTTATCTCCTCCTTGATACTTGTTCTAAAGACTTTGTTCCCATCTTCACTCCTTGCTTTGATACGCTTTTAGAATCTTCATATACCACATTCTTGCGTCATCTGAAGAAGAGTTTTAGGATCTTTACCCTTAATATGAAGAGAACGATAGTACCGCTAGTTCAAGTCAATGATTGAAGTGTGAGCATTTATTGTTAAATTGGTTTGTCATTATGCATATGCTTGTTTTAGATCTTTGTATTGAGTGCAATGATCTTGTGGCATTGCCTACAATTTCATTTAGTTCATAGGCTTAAGGTATAAGGATTTAGTGAAATAAATAGTTGGGTTTTCGCTTTCTCTTGTTCTCTCTATCCTGTCTTTCTAGAGCATCATGTCTTCTTTGGTATTTATCTCTATTCTTGTGCAACCAAAAATTGTGAGAAAATTCTGGGAAATAGTACACTTCCACATCTTTCACTGAGCGCAAGAATCATCTTCATATCATGTTGGGTTTGAGAGCTATGAAAATCATAAGACGATGCAACCGTGTTGTTGTGAAATCTGGAGCAATCGGTGATGTTTTGGTTTTATCTCAAAATCTGTTCCTGCAATATGGATGAAATTTTCCTGGGAACAACTAGACTTCTTTAGTTTTCCAACGCCACAAGATTCATCTTTATATCTATTTGGAGTTGTGAGCTCTACCTATGACAATTTGAAGTTTCAGTGCTGCCTGGAATTCAGAACAGTTTTGGTTTTATCTTTTCGCCAACTTATGTGCCGCATCTGGAGAAGTGTTATATAAGATAGGTGTAGAGAATTTCATAAGCTTTCCAACGATGTAAAAGTACAACCTTATTGGATTAACAGAACTCGAGTAATTGATGTTTTACTGCACTGCTATTTTTCTACTCACGATTTCAGAATACTTGTTCTTGCCTATGCACGTGAGTTTTTCTTGGATATAGATGGATTAACTTAGAACATTTAAGCTGGTCTCTAGAAAACTTTTCTTATAGCTAAGTTTCTACACCGGGAATTTGCATCTCTTTTCCAGGAAAACTAGCACATATACCTTTACTATTGAACAAGTTCCACTTGTATTCCGAAAATATGTTTTGCGGGACAAATACATGGAATCAAGTAAGAATACGCCAAAGTACAACAAAAGCGCCTTTGGAAAACACGCCAAATAATAAGTGCAACACAAGAGGCCCAAGTCGAAACGAGATGGACCAAAGCACCCCTAAACTACGGATCTAGGCCAGCACACAAGCCCACCGGAAATGTGGCCGGTTGGCCCACCATCCGGCCGGATAGTCGGCGGGACCGGGCGATCCCGCCAAATCGAACATTCTTCAGATGCCGCCATGCACATGACGGTTCCAGTGTGTTCAAATATTATATTGAAACCGCCCTAGGAGGTCGGTTTTGCACCTTCCATGTGGGGATGGACATCTTCCAAAGAGCCCCTCTCCTCTACCTATAAAAAAAGGAGGCTCTCTCCTCTCATTCACACACCACGAAGGAGCAACACCACCATTCCAAGATGTAACATTGTAGTATTAGTTTAGTTGGGAGTTAGGGAGAGATGCTCAAGTTCGGAGGTGTCCTCGGAGGTCCCAAGAAATCTTGTCTCTGCCTCTTGTAAGACTCAAGCATTTCAATTTATTTATCTTCTCTTATTACTAAATTATTCTTTATGGTTATCTAAGTTTACCTTAGTGATTAATTAGAGTATGGTTAAGTGTAGTAGTTATACCGCATGGGATCTCCGTTCGACCAAAATGCTCTAGTTATCATATGTGGCTAGAGTAGTAATCGCTAGCATAGACGTGGTGTCTAGGCTAGGGTTTACCCGAGATTGCCCCCAACCTTACGGATAGTTGTGGTAGCCCCGAGGTGAATCGTATTCCACCACGTGCTAAAGGTTCCCTCGATTACCCTTTCCCGCTTTTTTTAGAATCGGAAAGGTGCCTTGGTACGATTGTTATGCTTTACCCTCTACTTAGTTAATCCCTTTGGTTTGCTTAGGAAAGAACCATAGTAATGGAGAAGTAAATAGGAGTCTTGAACTCTCCCGTTGTCCTCCCAGCTTAGCTTGTCTACTCTGCTATCTTTTATTATGTTCTCCTGTGTGTGTCATTTACCAAAAACTCCTATCCTATCTTTTACCCCCACTTTAGTTTAGTCGGTTTACTAGTTAGCGGTGTACATGATGGTTAACTATCAACTTCTTTAACCATTGCTTCCCGAGGAGGATAAATACGATACCTAGGAATACTCTTGAGTGAAAGCTACAACGTATCCGCGGCGCTTTGCGGTTATACCTATGTTTGCGTTAACAAACGCCAACAAGCTTTCTAGCGCCGCTGTTCTTAGGTAATCGACGTAAAGATTTTGATAATTATCTTGATATCTGTTAATCTAGTTTGCCACTAGCTTTTGTGGGTATAAAAAAAAAGAGTATCATTATGAGCCCGTGGGTGCCCAATCATTCTTGCATAACCAAACCATCACCCCGCCATCGCATAGATAGGAATATACATGTGCACACTAACTCTATGCAGATGGAGAGAAGTCGCCGTCAAAAGGAAACAAGATGACCACATATGATGGAACGACTACATTACATCACTCACAATTCAATCATAAATTGTGAGAGGTGAGTTGATCAAGGTATGAGAACCAACCCAAAAACATTTTTTTTTTCACAAATTCATTTTCACCATTGCATATTTGCTTGATTCATCATATATCTAGTGCTTTCATTGGGTGGCTCCTAGTCTTTGAGTCAGATTCGGCGCCATGCCTAGTCTAGATAGATGGCAATTATATTGTTATCTATCTATTCGATGCTCCTAGTCTGGCTTCGTAGTAGTCGAATGTTAAACGGTACCATCTCGACATCATATGTTGGCTTTGCCAATCTGTATGATGATTTCGCTTGATGGTCAATGCTACGAGCAAAAGCTAAAGCCTAGATTGCATGCATATCGTCCATTTAACATGTTCTTTCAAAACCATGGCATGTTTTGCTTAGCTCATTCATCCACCCCGTTGCATTTTTTGCATATAAAAACAAAATGGTTCTCTATTCTCATCATTCAGTGTTCGAACATCCGTTTGAATCATTCTCATGTTTATCATTTTTATGTTGCCTTTCTCTATGCTAGTATGCTTTAGTTTGGGAGTGTTATGACGGTCATGCTCCCATAGGCTTCTTGAATTAAGCATGGTGCTTAGGTCAATTAGCCTACCTAAATTAAATCGCACATGGAGTCTAGTTTGATTTTTGAACTCAAACTATTCGCATAGACATTGGTTGCATATCCGACTAACCCCCGCAGAATATATCAAAATCCATGTGGGTAAGTCAATGAGATGAATTCATAACGGAGGTAAATCAAAGTTCATCTTGTGAACTTTTGAATGAACCTTGATCACAAAAAAAAATATATAAATATAAAAATAAAAATGATGATGAAACATGCGCCGCCAAGCCAAATCCATATGAAGATTCGAATGGCGCGGCGACAACAAGAAGTGCAATCATCCTTATCCATCTCCGTGATGAGATGATGCAAATTCAAGCTAAAATTCCATGGAGAAGTCCTGCTCAACGGACTCAAAACGGTGAGCCCTTGCCGAAGGTAAATCGGTATTTATCTCATATTTGATTTCCAAAGAAAAACTTTTTTTTTTTTGATCTGCATGTTTAGTTTTCAACCAAACTATCTTTTGCATAAAAACTAAAAAAAAATACTTTTCATAATAATTGTTTCATGCATCAAAACTATTGAAAAAAAACATATATAAATACTTATAAATAATAAAATTTGGTTTACAAAATAAACTTGTTTTAACTTAAATTTTCTCTAGAATAAAGCAATAACCTCCCTATCTCCCACAATAAAAAAAAATCTTGGTGCTAGACAAAGTTCCCTTCGGATATTCGTTGCCACTAACAATTACAGGGATGAAGGATGAACGATGTCTAGGGTCATGGGTGCAGCAATAAACGCCAAGGAGATGCTTCAACATTCACACTTGATTTTTAGTGTCAACTCGACATAAAAATCCAAGTGTGGGGAACCCAACCCTACTTTGCCATTTCTCGCACGCCGGTTTGCACTCCATTTTCTCACTCATGTTTTACTCCTTTAAGTTTGATTATGATGCCTTACATGTTAATCAAACTTTGAAATCAAATCTTGCCAAACTATGAAGTTGACTTTATAAAGATTGGCCGGTATAAACTTCATTCCTAGTTCATATACTCGTTGCTTGTGAATACATCTTTATTAGGAAAACATGTCAACTAAGTTGTTGTGGAGTGAGATATGGTGAGACTAAAAGAAATCCTGTCTTTCTATGCAAGCTCTTGGAGATCTCTGTTTTGACAAAATATAAAATCAATAGTCATACTTCTCCTCATTGGTGAAAATTCCTACCAAGGCCAAATATCATGGTACAATTTGAAAACCCTCCACATATGCTACTTTTCTTTGTATTGAGCTTTGTCAACCTTTGTTGACCCATGTTGAGGAATTTATCATGCCCCCAAGATCAAGATCACGTACACTCCACAAATAAATGCACTACTCCTACACTGGGAGTAGGCGCAAAAACATGCCTTTCATTAGGTCCACCAAATATGTTTTACTCCTACACTGGGAGTGAACAAAAAAAAATATGTTTGTTAGGTTCTTTCAAATAAATGCTTTAAATACTTATTCATATCTCTCTCTCAACAAGTTTGCAAAAAGAGGCATGAGGCTAAAAAAAAGAGAAAGAAAGAAAAAGAAGAAATAAGAAAAAAAAGAAGAAAGAAAAAAAAGAGGAGAATAACGATAGCCCATGTTCTCACAAATTTTTTTTCCAAGTCTCAAGAAAGAGAGAGATATGTTTTTTAAAAAGAGCATTGTAGAATTAGGTTAGCCACCAAATATTTCATCTAGATTCACACATGCACATCTTGATCTAAGAGTATGACAATTTTCTCCTTGGATCCATTGTTTGACCTAGCAATATATGCATTGTAAGTATGCCTTACTCTTTCCCTACCCAGAGCTCCACATAAGCCAATTAGAAGTAAGGAAAGAAAGGCAAAGCATCCATGCCTTGGTAAGGATACAAACACTATTGAGCGAATTGAGAGTACCATTTGAGGAGAAGTTTGAGCTATGTTTTCCTTTGCAAAAATTATAAAAACTCCAAGTATGCTTCATAGTTGGGTAGTGATGCCTGGGTGTCTATGCCGCTTCCACTTCTCAACCACTCAAGGTGACATGGTAGACACTTCAACTATCCACATGTATGAGGAATGACATGGAATAATTTTTATCCTAGCATCATATCTTTTGAAGTCATCCTTCGTAGTTACATATAACTTTGCTCGAGGACGAGCAAAGAACAAGTGTGGGGAGCTTGTTGGCGGTCGTTATCGACCATTCTACACCGCCAATTTGCATCTCTTTTCCATGGAAAACTAGCACATATACCTTTACTATTGACCAAGTTCCACTTGTATTCCGAGAAATATGTTTTGCGGGACAAATACATGGAATCAAGTAAGAATATGCCAAAAAGTACAACAAAAAAGCGCACTTCGAAAACACGCCAAATAATAAGTGCAACACAAGAGGCCCAAGTCAGAACGAGATGGACCAAAGCACCCCTAAACTACGGATCTAGGCCAGCACACAAGCCCACCGGAAGAAGGCGGTGGCCGAACGGGCCAGGCCCCACTCCGGCCGGATCGGCCACTCCGGCCGGGACCGGCAATCCCGCCAAATCAAACCGCCCTTCTTCTCGGCGGTTGCATGCCGCCATGCACATGACGGTTCCAGGGGTGCTTTGTTCAAATATTATATTGAAACCGCCCCTAGGAGGTCGGTTTTGCACCTTCCATGTGGGATGGACATCTTCCAAAGAGCCCCTCCTCTACCTATAAAAGGAGACTCTCTCCCTCTCATTCACACACCACGAAGGAGCAACACCACCATTCCAAGATGTAACATTGTAGTATTAGTTTAGTTGGGAGTTAGGGAGAGATGCTCAAGTTCCGAGGTGTCCTCGAGGTCCTGAAGAAATCTTGTCTCGGCCTCTTGTAAGACTCAAGCATTTCAATTTATTTATCTTCTCTTATTACTAAATTATTCTTTATGGTTATCTAAGTTTACCTTAGTGATTAATTAGAGTATGGTTAAGTGTAGTAGTTATACCCTGGCATGGGATCTCCGTTCGACCGAATGCTCTAGTTATCATATGTGGCTAGAGTAGTAATCGCTAGCATAGACGTGGTGTCTAGGCTAGGGTTTACCTGAGATTGCGCCCAACCTTACGGATAGTTGTGGTAGCCCCGAGGTGACAGCTCCGACCAGGCCTTCATATTCCACCACGTGCTAGGTTGGTGTTTTCGTAGAGCTCTAGGCGGCATTCCCCGATTACCCTTTCCCGCCTTTTTTTAGAATCGGAAAGGTCGTTGCTCCAAAGTGCCTTGGTACGATTGTTATGCTTTACCCTCTACTTAGTTAATCCCTTTGGTTTGCTTAGGAAAGAACCATAGTAATGGAGAAGTAAATAGGAGTCTTGAACTCTCCCCGTTGTCCTCCCAAATTAGCTTGTCTACTCCTCGCTATCTTTTATTATGTTCTCCTATGTGTGTCATTTACCAAAACTCCTATCCTATCTTTTACCCCCACTTTAGTTTAGTCGGTTTTACTAGTTAGCGGTACATGATGGTTAACTATCAACTTCTTTAACCATTGCTTCCCCGAGGATAAATACGATACCTAGGAATACTCTTGGGTGAAAGCTACAACGGTATCCGTGCGCTTGCGGTTGTACCTATGTTTGCGTTAACAAACGCCAACAGCCACATCAAAGGAATTGCAAGATTTAGGTTTAATATTGGAAATTGTTGGGTCATCTACAGGGAGCTTGTGTGCTCTTCATGATTGGGTTTTTGCTTTGAGTTACCACATCCCTTGGGAGCTCAAATTTTTAACTCAAGATAAGTTGGAGTTGATATTGGACATTTACAATTGATTGCACAAATATTCATGGGACGTCAAACATTGGGCTTGGTTTAGAAAGTGAGCTTTGATTGATCGAAATTTTCTACTGGGATAAGTGGTCTCTAATGGTGGATTTGCATTAAGAACATAAGATCAAGGTGTGGAGTTAAAATCTGCCCAATTATGCAAGGTTCACTTTCAGAGTATCTTGTGTTTTATTGATGAATAGCTAGTTTTGTCCAATTTATCAAGATGCTACTCCGAGAAGATACTAAGTGAGGTTGGACCAAGGTTAGGTAAATGGTAAAGGCGAAAAAGAAGAAGAAATCGAACTTATGACTTAGCTTGACAAATCAAGACCAAGTGTTCCAAATATATGACGATCCATCATGCCAAGGTGATGTAAGTGATGGATGAGTGTCAAGTCTACTATTGAAGCATACGGATCCGAGGTATTATCCTATTGGGCACGTGTTTGCATGGTTTATAAGAGTGACGTCTACATGGATGGTAAGAATTCACAAAACTACTAAGTTGGTCTTGAATTACATGTTCTAGTTGTTTAGGCTAATCAAGAGTGATGTCTTAGAAGAGGTGCTACCATCTAGAGAAGCACAAGTCATTGCCAATGCCCCTATCAAAGATGAGTTATGCTGGAAAGATTTGGACAACACCATGGACTAAAAATTTGGATCAAAAGTTTGAGCGACATAACTTGAGCAAAGGTCACTAATGTTTGAAGTTGGATGAATATTCTACTTTGGGATAAAAGAGTCACAAGGGACTTCTGTAAGTTGGTTTTGAGCATGTGACATCATTATTGGATTGAAGTGACCACATACATATGACGTGGAAGTATGTTATCATCTAGGTGAAGAAAATGTCATTTTTGATGTCTTACTAAAAGACAAATATGCTAAGAAGAAGGTTTGGATGACACCAAGGTCAACTAGTGTGTGTAACTTGATAATGATAATGATAGTATAAAGCTAAAGCTCACTTTGCAACAAAGAGAATCCTAAAGGTTCATTGGAAATAACAAATGTAAAACGACTACTGTAATTGTGTTCACAAGGTCTGAGTATTTCAACCGTAGTCATGTTTGCAAGTTCGTGGTGGAATCTACTTTTGATCAAGAGAGTTATGATGGTTGAGGTATTCAAAAGGTTATGCAAACTACTCCCTAGTGACCCCTGGTCGATGTTATCTTAAGGGGGGTAGTGAATTGGTCTCTTGTGCTTGTTTCTCTTAGTTTATCTTGAAGATGTGAATTTGTCTCTTGGATTATCCCCTATTTATGATCATCTATCCTTGCTGAAGCTACTGTTGTTGACCACCAGAGGATAGTAACTAGAGGTATGTATATGAAGTACGAGGTTGGATAGTGCGGATTAAAAGTGAAAAAGCAGAACATGTTGAGGCTTATGACATTGCAGTTTAGAATTGTCGGGGACAAGGAATTGTCAGACTCTTAATCTCGAAAGGGTCATAAAGAACATCCATGTGAAGAGTGATCTAGCATCTGTTGCAACAATGCATTTATAAGGTTACTAAAAAGGTAACAAGTGGGCTAACAATTGGATGTTACTAGGAGTTGGATGAAGTCACTCAGAGTTGTTCAATTACCTACTTGGAATAAGTTAGCGTGTCACTTGGAGTAAGATTATGAGGACCGAAAAAAGCAAGGCAACGCCATTACCGAGAAAATGGAATTACTCAAGTAGCGACCAAGATTCGAAGACTCAGACATATCCATCTCTTGATCACCAACTTCCAAATCTCGGGACGAGATTTTCTTTAAGGGGGGGGTATAGAATTGTAACACCCAAATTTTGCATGATTTTTAAAATAGGAAATTTGATTTTATTTATGCATTTTATGTGAAGCATTGAATTTAGAATAATATTTTTTATGAAAATTAAAATTTATCATAAGGATAGACACATGTTTGTGCACTCATGCTTGTTGCATTGCTATTTTTATATTGCTTGGACTTGATCAATGTTGGGGGAGGCCGAAAGGTTGGCCCCCCGCCGTCGGCCCTTAAAGAAGGGGCGGCCAACCAAGGTCGGTGGTGGCCTAACGGATCGGGTCCGCATCGAGGGCCGAAACCTTTAGATTCGCCTCGGGGTAATCAGAACCAGGGACCTGGGTGATTAAGGCCGGAGGTTTGAGTTCAGAGTTCCCCGACGAAAGCCAAGCGATTCGACCGAGGCGCCGGATGCGCCCATTAGCCAAGCCTCGCGCCGGGAACCGCGAGTCACGGACGAAAGTTGTCACATTCGCTTGGTGGGCCGAATGCTAGAACTTTCGCCCCTCAACGGCCGGCCGGGGATTGTGCGAGGAAGGACGAGGGAAATAGGTTTTGGTGGATCGGACCAAATGCTCATGCTTTCGCCCCGGTGCCGAGGCTAGACCCCCAGACCCCACCGCAATCCAGCGGGTTTCTATTCGGATCGGTCGAAAGCCATGACTTTCGCCTCGCTTGGCCGAAAGAGTCTCATATCGGATGTCACCCGATGTTGTCTTGCAGTGTGCTCGTGGCCCGACGCCGAAAGGTCCGACGGAGTTGGTGGGATCGCGAGGCGAGAAAATACCGTTCTACCCCGGTCGCCGCGTGAGAAGAACGAGGGACCTAAGGGTTGGTAGGAGGGCAAGATCGGGATTATAAGAGTCTACGGGACTATAAATAGACCCCCGAGGGGGGATTGTAAAGATAGGGAGAAAATTAATAGAAAGAGTGTTCCAGCTTCGCATTCCACTTTCGCGTGTTATCTTTAGTTTAGTTGAGTGGTTTGTCCCTTCAGGGGTGGCCTGCTTCAGGGCCACACCAACAATCAAATTTTCAAAAGAATTCAAATTGGTTTGAAAATCATTTGAAAAGGAGTTTGAAATAAAAAGAAAAGCTATTTTTTTTACCTTCCTAATTCCTTTCTCACGTTTTAGCCCAACCAAGTCGTATGGCCTTTTTATTTTTCCTTTGGTCTGAGCGGCATTTTCATTTGTTTGGCCTGCTCGTCACTTCTTTATTTTGGGCTGCAATTGCTCTGGTCCAGCCCAGCTCGAACAACATCACAGCAGCATTGTTGTCTTCCTGTTTTGGTCGCACGTCAGCTCCCTCTCATTTCCTTTTCTCTTCCCGACGAACACATTCTATAATGGTGTGCTGCTTTCCGTGTTCGTCGGAGATCGAACTCGTGTTTTCCATCCTTGATGTTGTCCTCAGGGCTATATAAGCCGATGTCTGCAACCCTCCGTACGTTCTCATCTTGACTCGCAGCTTTTTGGCTTTGAGCAATAGCAGCGCCGCAACTCTTGCTGCAACTGAATTTGTCTATTCGCCACCCCAAGCTTAGCCGTAAGATCTTGACGAGTTTTGCTACGTCCTAGCGAAGTTTTCTGACTCGTTAATCCTTCTATTTTCCCGATCTAATTTGATAATTTGTTTCTCACCGAACTCACAGAACGCGTACATCCGCCCTGTCGAGCTGCCCGTCGTTCTTGTCTCGAATTCGTCCGCAAAACCTACCTAGGTGAGCTCGCGGTTGTCCAATCTTTCTCCTGGTATTTTTGTTTTGAACTATGGCGTTCGGAATCGTTGTTTGGACGATCGCCCGGCGAGTTTCACGTCATCGTTCATGGAACCACCGTGCTGGACTTTGCCTCTCCCTCTATTCTTTGAATCTTCTTTGAATCTAAGCCGTTCAAATCTAGATGAAGAGTCAGGATTAGAAGATACCCCTTCATTGGTTGCTTTCCTTAAGAGCCCTCGGTTTTATTCATATTACTGTTTTCAGTCCTCAGATCAGATTTATAAACGAATTTTAGTTATTTTATTTCGAAATCAGTTTCGATTTATTTACAGAACTGCCATCCAGATTCAAATTTTATAACTTCTTCGCTTTTAAATCCAAATCAATCCGTTCAAATTATGTTAGATTCGTAATCTCGTAACCTACATGTTTATATTCAGGTTTTCAACTTTTTAAATTTTGAGTTTCTTTTTAAACTTATTATTTTATTAATGTTAATCTTGTAAAATTCATATCTAAGCCATTTTAGCTTTGATTTCAATGAACTTGACGCCTATGTGATCGTAGTGATGGCGCACTTGTTTTAAAAAGTGTTTTCAATTTATTTTCTTGCTGATGGTGCACAAATAGTCTATGAGCTTGCTCCCCTATTTGAGTGATCCTTTTATCAACATCTTTGTGACTTATTTCTCCCCTTTGTCAACAATCACCAAAAAGGTGTAAATGAGAGAAATCAAGTCAATCAAAGGATCAAATGTGGTCTCATCTAGATCACTTGCCTTAACATGTATTCAAGTTTGAACCAAGGATAAGATTTTTTCACACCTCATATACATAAGGGTTATCTTGCACCATGTTAGAATACACATCATGAGCTAATTTTCTAGAGTCAACACTAGGATTGCAAGCCCACAAACATGTCATATGCCACCACTAGTTCATAAAACCATTCAAAGCAATAGTGGTGCCATACATACATTGAAAACATTTGATTTTCCATGAATGAGCCTATTAAATTGCATGATGACTAGATGCACTAACAAGTACCTTAGCAATATATGAATGCCATGTCAAACAACTTTTACCTTGCTTGTTGTCGAAGGAGAGGCATGTCATATAAGTGGGGTGCATCAACTCAAGTTGGAGAAGTCAATAATGTTCAATTCTCCCTTTAGCATGCAAAATCTTTTCTCATCAAGTGGCTTGGTGAATATGTCGGCTAGTTGATCTTCGGTGCCAATGCCCATGATACAAATGTCACCCTTTTGTTGATGATCTCTTATGAAGCGGTGCCTAATATCAATGTGCTTTGTTCTTGGATGTTGAACCGGATTTTGAGTCATCTTTCTAGCACTTTCATTGTCACAAAACAATGGAACTTTGTCAAATTTGAATCCAAAATCCTTCAATGTTGACCTCATCCAAAGCAATTGAGTGCAACAACTTCCCCGCACTAATGTATTCGGCTTCTAGCGTAGAGAGAGCAACACTATTTTGCTTCTTTGAAGACCATAAAACTAGTGACCTTCCAAGGAATTGACATGTGCCACTTGTGCTCATTCTATTTATCTTGCGTCCTCCATAATCGGAATCCGAATATCCATTTAGCTCAAACTTGGATCCCTTTGGATACCAAAGTCCAACATCTTGTGTGCCCTTCAAATACCTCAAAACTCTCTTAGTTTCCTTGAGGTGATTCTCTCTAGGAGATGATTGATATCTTGCACACATGCCCACACTAAATGCTATATCCGGTCTTGAGGCGGTTGTATAGAGTAAACTCCCAATCATTGATCTATATTTCTTTTGCTCAACCATGTTGCCAAAAGGATCGGGGTCTAGGCTTCCATTGGTTGCCATTGGTGTAGACATTGACTTGGCATCTTGTAAATCAAACTTCTTGATCATATCTTTGATGTACTTGCCTTGACTCACAAATGTGTCATTCTTCAATTGCTTAATTTGGAATCCAAGAAAAAATGTGAGTTCCCCAAGCATTGATATTTCAAACTCATTGGCCATCATCTTAGCAAATTCTTCACAAAACTCTTGATTGGTTGACTGTTGGTATTTGATAAGCCTAATAAAATATTTATAATAATCAAGTTGTTTTACGGATACCGCGAACACTTCACCCGGGAGAGGGTTTAATATCGAATCCACAGGGAAACGGGTGAGGGAGACTACGATCTAATCTTAACCCAGAGTAGCACAAGACTTAAGAAGGTTGAGAGTGTAGAGAGGATTACTAAGATATCTAGTTCTTGTCTTGGTAAGCTATGTTGATATTATCCTTTTGGGGAAGCACCCAAGGGAAGTAAGGACGAAACTTACTCTCCCCGACACTCACACGCCCTACTAGTCCTATCAACGGGAGGTGGACTACAAAGGACTCAATCTGGATCATCACTCCCGCGATCTACCACCGATCCGGAAGATAGGGTGTATTTAACGAGATACTCGAGTCCAAACACCATGTTTGCACCATGAGTATTACTCTAATCTAGGCACCATTAAAGTACTCAAAAGAGACTCGTAGACCAATAAGAATAAATATAACAATATTACTTACTAAAAGAAGAAGTAGATTACCGCAGTAACTTCCAAATGTAGATTAACTTCCACCGAGGTACAAGTATGGAGATAGCACCGATGCCCAAGACTTCCTCCCGATTCCTTCCCTCTCTCTATCTCTCTTGTTCTAAAGATTAGAACTAATGAGTTCTAATCCTCTTGCATACCAACTCTTCTAGTTCTAGTCTAGACCAAGAGGGAGAGGTTGTCCTCACATTGGGACACCTCTATGACCAACAGGTCAAGAGATAATAAATGATAATGAGTTAGGGTTTCACCCTGGGGTCGTGGGGGTCTTCTTATACAGCCTTGGCAATGAACGATGACCATTAGATCAAACCGACCTCCAAAGAATCGGTGTAGATACAACCTCAAAGTCCGGTTCCAAACCGACGTAAAAGACGGTTGATTGGCCATAATTGCTTTGGGCGGGCCTAAAATTGCTGGCGGGCATGGTCTCCTCCTCGGCCTCTCATCTCTTACGTGTCTTCTCGCATCTTCTAGAGTGTTTTTAGTCCACATTTTGGGTCGAGTTATTTCAAGGTCAAGTCTTGCCATTGTATGAGATGTATATTCCTAACTTTCTCCATTCTTCTCTCTGCATTTATATCGTTGTCTCCTCGAAAATATATAAATCAAAAGCTCGTGGAATTATGTTAGTAAAGCCTCTAGACTTATGTTGATATTCATTTTAAGCCCTTATTCATGTTTAGTTGACTAGTAATATTATGCTATAACAGTGTCAACAAGCTCCCCCATGCTTATCAAGGGTATACCTTATAGCATAAAATATAGAGGTTTTTAAACAAAAATAAGGGCTTAAAATGAATAGCAACATAGTATAGGCTTGACTAACATGATTCCACTAGTTTTGGTGATTTATATATTTTTCAGTGGATTAAACAAGTAAAATACCCAAGAGTTTGCAAGCCCTACGACATAAAGACGATCCGTGACGTAACCCAACGTGGAACCTACACTAGAACAT
>JADLZK010000858.1:0-36778 GCA_015847255.1 Hyparrhenia diplandra | reverse complement strand
TTTAAACTAAAAGAAATAAACTAAAAACCAACTCGCTTGGTCCATATCAGAGAAAAACCGACAGTGCATCACGTTGAAAACCTAACTTTTCAAGAGCCACAAAAACCCAACTAAACAAATGGCGAACGTAATGCCTCGTGCCGCAGCCGTAAAGTGGAATAGTTGGTTTTGAAGGCGAGTGACGACTGGGATGATGCGCATCAGTAGTATGCTCGACGTACCTGTGTGGCGCTCTAGATGATGATTGTCTCAATCGGGTCAAGCGCTACACGTACTAGCGCGATCCCTATCCGCAGCGGGCGCGATCCCGGCACAGGGTGGGCGTCTCTACGAATGATTTTGCATCACGCCTCGCATGGCTGCACCACACACACACACACACATCTCATCCGGCCCGCAAGGACACGTGATGAGGAAGCAAAACAATCACGGCTACCATGCCACCAAGGACTCAAGTAAATCAACAAACGTGTATATAGAAAGAGATCTTATAATTCATCCAAGAAGGTACTGATTGAAATAACTAGTCGTAATCAATAGAAATATGTAAACAATCCACTCCATTTATTAATTCCTATATAGAACCTACTGCAAAATTAAATGCAAATAGCTTTACTGAATTATTACCCGGGACCGCTCCTTGTCAAAAGAAGATCATATGCCTGCATGCGCTGGCGGCTACGGAGCGGCGATCCCGGTCCTGGCCCAAAGTGTATGCCAAGCAGGATTTCCGCGCTGCAGCATTTTGTGGTTGGGAATCGACCGATCAATCGGGCGAATTGAGGAGTGAGGGCGCGAATGAATAGTAAATGCGAGCAATTGCATTGCAAAGTCGCGCGCTGGATGTCGCACGTGGGCATGGGTGTGGGACGGGAGGTGACGGCGAGGCCTGGACGCTTTTCCACGATGTGTGTGGGCAAGCTCAGCGCGATGAAAAAGAAAGATATTCGGTTAAGCGCCTCGGGCGCCGGGCTACGATGGCGATCCCGGCCCCGCCAAGTATACCGTTGATATTTCTAACACGATCCAAATTAGAAGGCGAAAGAAATATGGGATATCTATCTAATCATGCGTTAGCTTGGATATGGGATTAACCTCATGATCCAACAAAGCGGTTAGGGGTGTTGTTAGTAGTGGGATGTAAACTCAAAGATCATTATCCATAGTGGAGTTAATCTCACCAAGATATGTAATTAAGTTATACCCACTCATTTCCTAGGCATTACCTATACACTAGTCTCTGGCCACCCTAGCAATAACGCCAAAGAAATGCGGGCATGGTATTTGCTGATAGGCCTTGATAAAAGAATGAACATGATATCTGCAAAGCCGCTAATGATAGAAATACTCATCGTAGCACTTCACCCAGAGTAATCCTGTATCGGGGATATATTTTACCACAGGGAAGGTAAGCTCCATGGAAAGTAGAGAGAAAAGGATATCTAATGATTTAGGGAGGTGATTTATTATGAGATCCACTTTACGCTTGTATAATGTAGTAGCCATATGCATCTACCATTACTCAGATAAGTCACAAGATAAATAAATTTATATAAATGATAATTACTCAAGTCTAAGATCATCATATGCCACTAGTATCATACGAGCTATTAGCATGTTATAGAAAGAATAGAAAAGAATATTCCTAAGATACTCCTAAATCATATGTCAATGAATACTACAATTAGTGCAATACATCTAGTTATCATGGCAAGGTTGGATTACATCTACATATGGCAAGCATTACCAATAACAACCAAGGACAAACTTGATCATTACCATAATTATAGCCTCGACTAGTCCTAACATTCTCGAGGGTGGATTACAAAGGACTCACAGGACCGGCTACTCCCCGCGATCTACCACACGGTCCGGAATGTAAGTGCGGTGGCGAAGCATACTATGCACGCATGGTGCAGATTTTTTTTTTTTAACCTTATAGTAATCAAGTTTCCGCCCTTTATGCACCACCCAAAGCCCATTAAGCTGCACCACCCACAGCCCCATCAAGACCGCCGACGTCTCTAATTTTCGTCACTTCGTATTCTGCGGCGACCGCCGTGTCTCGGCGGCAAGTAATATTCGTGCGTATCGTCCCCGACGGCGCCCTTCAAAGCTGCTTCGCTTCCCTCACCACTCCAAATGTCCCTCAAGCCCTCCTCCATCGCTCGCCGCGCATCACGGCACCAAGCATACCAAGGCAAGATCAGGCACCAAGCGGATCAAGGCACCACAACACACAAAAAGCGTATCACGGCACCAAAGTAGAAAAGCCGCCGCGCCAAGAATAATATTTTAAGGTATGATTAGATTTAGATTATATATGTCGTTTCTTTTTTCTCTTTCTCAAATTAACCTAAAATAATGCAGTACATATTTATGCTCCTTTTATATGTGTTAATAGCAGGCCTAATTGATGGAAATCGATTTACAAAAAGAAAAGAACCGTGAGCCTAGTAGTTGCGGTTAATCTCCCAATCCTTGTTTTGGATGATATCAATTGGGAGGAGGAGATTAAATATGATCCAGGATTAAGGAAGCAAATTGATGACTATCATCCTAATCTAAAAAGAGACCGTGAGAAGGAAATATTTGGAGAATAGGCCTTGCCAATTGCATAATTTGATTTTCCCCGTGACATATATTGAGGAGCTCAGGAAGGTTCATTCCGCAATGGTTCGATGAGTTCGATTGGCTTGAATACGTTGAGTCCAAAGATAAAGCATATTGTTTTTGTTGTTTTTTATTTAGAGATAAGAGGGATGCCGGTTATGATGCATTTGTTAAAAAATGGTTGGAACACTTTTCATAAAAAAAGGACAGGCTAAGAGCTCATGTAGGAGATGTCAATGGAGCACACAATGTTGCAATGAAGAAGTGTGATGATACACTACAACAAAATGCCAAGATATTGATGTTGCTTATCGAGGCAAAGTGAATGCAGTAAGAAGAATTACTTACTAGGCTGAATGGGTCTATTGACGTTGCTAGAATATTATTGCAGCAAGGATTATCTTTTCGGGCCACATGAGTCAAGGATTCCTTAAATAAAAGAAACTTCGAGAATTTCGTAATTTCAAGCAGCTAGGCAAAAAATCCAGCCTTTAAGAAAGGCAATAGGCGCAAGTAAATGTGACAATAGTCTTTTGATTGCCCCGAAATACAAAGGGATATTGTACATTGTTTTGCAAAGGAAGTGCTACATGCCATTCTAGAAAGAAATTGGAGATAGTGTCTTTTCCTTACTAGTTGATGAGTCAAGAGATGTTTCTTGGAAAGAACAAATGGCGGCTTGTCTTGAGATATGTAGATAAATGTGGAGTTGTCAAAGAGAGATTTGTTGGTCTTGTTCATGTGACTGAAACAACATCCACCCATTCAAGTCTGCTATTGATGGATTATTTGCTAATCTTAAGTTAAGCTTAAAAGCAAGTCCGTGGCCAAGGATATGACGGTGCTAGCAATATGAGATGTGAGTTCAATGGCTTGCAATCTTTGATAATGAGAGAAAATAGTTCAGCTTATTACGTGCATTGTTTTTGCTCATCGACTCGGTTAGTACTTGTGGCTATTGTTAGGAAACATAAAGGGGTTAGTGAATTTTTTTAATAGGATCTCTACGTTACTAAATGTGGTGGGTGGATCATCCAAGAGAAGGGATCTGATTAGAGATATTAATCGATGTGTAAATTAGTAAGGCACTAGGTGTGGGCAACTTGAAACCGGCACAGGGTTGAATCCAAACAAAATCTCTTCAAAAGACACGGGGGATACTCGTTGGAGTCCCCATTATAAGTCTCTCAAAAGTTTGATTGGCATGTTTTCTACAATAGTAAAGGTGCTAAATTGTGGGAAATGATAAAAGGATTGAAAATTAGAGACCAAGCATCAAATCTTCTAGAAAATATTTCAGTTTTTTGACTTTGTCTTCTATTTGCATCTCATGTTGACTATATTGGGAACCACAAATATCTTGTCATTGGCATTGCAACTAAGGATCGGGGACATAGTGAATGCTATGAAATGTGTGGGATAACTAGAGCCCAACTAGATGAGCTTAGAAGAGAAAAAATGGGGAGAAAAATAATAGATGAGGTCTATGAATTTTGTGAAAAGAATGATATAGTCAAATTAGTAATGGAAAGATGAATATATCCCAAGAAGAAAGCGGAGGCATAGATCCGAATTACAAACAAACATTACTATCAAGTTGATTGTTTCAATGACGTTATTGATTGGCTACTTCAAGAGCTTGACAACCGCTTCAATGAAACAAGCTCTCAATTGCTTATCTGTTCGGCTTCCTTGAGTCCAAGAGACTCATTTCATGATTTTAATTTGGAAAATTTGATGAACCTTGCAAAAAGCTTTATCCACATGACTTTGATTCTGAGAATTGAGGACCTTAGCCACAACCTTGGTGTCTACATATCTGATGTGAAGAATGATGCTAGGTTCTCTAACCTACAAACTGTTGCTGAGAGCTTTCTCAAAGAATGGTGAAGACTAGAAAACATGAAACGATATCCATTAGTTTATCGACTCATGAAGCTTGTACTAGTGTTGTTGCCGGTTGCAACCGCTACGATTGAGAGGATTTTCTCGGCATGAAGTTTGTGAAGACAAATTTGCTGTAGCATTGCTGATGAATTTATGAATAATTGCCTTATTTCCTATGTGGAGAAAGGAGATGATGAAAGTCACAAATAACGTGGTTCATCGCTTCATGAAAATGGCGGGCGTAGATTTCAATAGAAGATTAAAAAGGTAATTTATTATATTTATTTTCATTTGTTCATTATTTGGTTGAAAACATGAAATTTGAACCACAAGTCATTTGTTTTTTTTTTTCGTGCAATCAAATGTCCAAGATGTTTAGGACTTGAAGTTAAACGTTGTTTTTTTTGCTTTTTGACCACCGTAATGGAGTAATGGTAATTATTTTTTGGTATGCTTCTTAAACACTTAATTATAGTTGCACCACCCTCTATTTTGCTCTAGCTTCGCCACCGGTAGGGTGCAATTGCGTATAAACGTTGTATGAACACCACGTTTACACATTGCTTATCACACACATAGTGATCATCTACGTGGATGCTATACAATTCCATGCATAAGATATAAGACAATCTCACTAAACTAAACATATAATCATAGCATGCATAAACACATATCAATAAGAATATAATAATTATATAGATCAAAGCCATAACAATTGTATTCTGAATATAATAGTACTTACAGATTGAATACAAGAGAGAAGTCTCAAAACGATGATCCTTGCTACTTCTTGACTATCGGAACTCAAGATGAACTTGATCTTCAACTAGAACTAGCTAGATAGCTAACTACTTCTAGTATGATGAACTAGGGCTTAGGGTTTAGACTTGGTTGGACTTGAGATGGATTGATAATGAACTAGTATGAATTAGTAATGACTTAGGTTTAGCCCCGGGGTCACCGTCTTCTTTATATAGGACTTGGCGATGAATGTGGACCCTTGGATCAAACCGACCTTCAATAACGGTGTAGATACAACCTCAAGGTCGGTGGTAAACCGACATAAAAGGGTGAGGCTGACATGCCGGACCCACCAGGCGTCGGCCTAGTTGGCACTACCGGTAGCCGCGTGGTGGCATGCCATCTCGGCTTCCCGTTTCTTCCGGTGTTCTCTCGTACCTTCTAGAATGTTTTAGTCCACTTTTTGGGTTAAGTTACTTCACGGTCAAGTCTTGTCATCATATGTCTTGTATATTCGGAACTTTCTCCATTCTTCTCGGCATTTATCCATTAAGTCCCTAGAAAGTCACAAATACCAAAACTCGATGAAATATATTAGTTAGACCCCTAGACTTATGTTGGTCTTTGACTTGAGCCCTTATTTCATGTTATTTGACTTATAAAATTATGCTATAACAGGTGTCAACAACGGCATCCTAGTCACGCCCGGTCGCGGCGGCCTAAGGGCTTATCCCGTCGTGGGCTGGCGTTGGCCTCGAGCATTAGCGATGAGCGCATGGCCCGGATGTAGTGTATACCATCGGGTCCGCCGACCACGATAACTTTTAGCTAATCCTCTATATATTAGGTATTTGTTCGGTCATAATTCACAATAAAACATCATATAACAACTAGTTCTTTGATGCTGACCCCGATGACTAATCTAGCTAGATTCACCCCGGCGATGAGCGAGGTTCCTTTGATCCCGATGAGTGATGAGCGAGCATTGGCGGTTCCTCGGCACCCGCCGTGGGGTTGTTATATATATATATATATATTTTTTCGCGGTGAGGATGGCGGGCTTCGAGCGATGGTTGCCTCGGACGCATGAGAATGTGCGGGCGTGAGGGTGAGGGTGTAAAACCCCTGATCAAACTTTTCAATCTCCACCCTTCATCCTTTAATCCGTTGGTTGGTGCGCTTGATCTAAAAATAGCTAAAATTGGGACATTATAGTAGAGATAAAACAAGCCACCTAAAAAAAATATGTGATATTTTTGCATAGATTTTTTTTTAATAAGAATAGTGCTCAAATTTGTTGTAAAAAAAAAGTAAAATGTCATATAGTTTGGAATGGATGGATTAAGTACGTAAGATTTGATTATATTGGACTATGCAAACTTACACAAGTCAATGCGCACACAGAAATAAAGTATTCTCACTCTTCATACCTCTACTAAAAACATAAGATCTCAACTAGAATATAGTGATGACTACATTGCAACAAAATGTAAACCAAACACAATTTGTCAAACAATTTATGCAAGAATTACACACTGAGATATTACATACATTTATGTACATTTATATTAGCTTAGATTATTCTGCATAAAATCTAATACAGGCTAAGACTAAGATAAATAACCAGTTAGAACTATACAAATGGCCAACTCCTTCCCAAGATAAGGAATAATTTGGATCGTCAAAACTGATTAATGTTAGTCCAACTAAAATTAGTTAATTAAAGTTTATAGTCCCGTACTTTTTTTTTAGATATTCTAGATTTGGGATTACAACTTATTGTGGACTGAACTGAAAGATAGTTCAGCTTTCATTTTACACTTTACAGTTTAGATGGTGCGTGACTAAACTCATCCAATCAGGGACTGAGTAATGTAGCGCAAAATCAAATTGCGCGTCGCAAAAGTTTCTGACTTATGTAACCCTGTCCTGGCATGGCCAGACAAGATAAAATTGGCGCAATGATGCTAGTAACATCGAGGCATCGTTCGAGCTGGTCATTCACTACAGTAACCCCAGGCACGCATGATCATGCAAACCAGGCATTGAGCATCATAATATTCTGACTTCTGACTTCTGACAGGGACAAAACGAAGGAAATCATTTCACCCACTCCACTCTGTGGACACATGGCTGTGTTTAGAGGCCAAAAGACTCCCTCCAAAATTTCCTCGCACTCCATCACATCCCATCACATCAAAACAATAAATGCACTAAAAGATACATTTTTGAGTATGAAATGTAGGTAAAAAATAAACTAATTACACAGTTTAGATGTGCATTGCGGCATCTATCTTCTTTTTGAGCCTAGTTACCCTATGATAGGATAATATTTACCACAAACAAAACGAAAAAGTCTTCAGTCTTTTCAGTTCGCTCTGATCTGTAATTTCAGAATTTTGGCCCAAAATTTGGCCTCTAAACACACCCTTTAAGTCTTTTTTAGCATTAACTAGGTAGCATTACTTATTTTTATTAGTTGTCATAAATTGAATCAATTTTAGAGTTGTTTTAAAGTGTAAATTTATTTTAAAATTAAATCACTTAAACTTTGATCAAACTTATAGCACCAAATTAGTATCACTAGAAATATACTAATAAGATATGCTTTTATAATATATACTTATTTGGTGTCTTTGAAATATTGTTCTTTTTTCTTATAAAGTTTGTCAAACTTAAGATAGTTGATCCAAAATGATTCTAGGAATTAATTTATTTTAGGACTAAGAGAGTATTCGTTCAAACAAAAAATAGAAACATTATTTTTCTTATTAAGTTTAACCCAATATATATGAAATAATATTAATATTTATGAAGCATAATAAATATGGCTAGATTAAATCATGAAATATAATTTTATAATAAACCAATTTAAAAATACAAATATTGATACTATTCTTCTATGGATTTAGTTAAATTTGGATTATTTGACTCCTCATAAAGAGGAATTTCTACTCTCTTCATTCTAATCTAGGTACGTTACTTTTTGCTTTATGTCTAGACACAGAGTGAGGTTGTTCGACCGATAGTTTATGCGGCTAATAAGCTGACTGATGCTTATTATTGGTGAGAGAAAAACATCATATAAGGTGTGCCCAACTATGTATATATCCGGGAAAAATCGAACGACTTAATTACAAGGGGTATGCACAAACTATTCTTTAACTATAAGAGCGCAAACGAAGCCAAGAGGTGCTAGATCAGTTGGTCTAGCACTCTTATTGGCACTCTCGTGGCGTGAGTTAGAGCCCCCAAGTGTGGTGCACATCCGTTGTTTTCGAAATTTTTCCTCGAGCGAGGTAAAAAACTCCCTCGTCTGCTCTCACGTCCAAAGCAAATGTATGTGACCAACTCATCACACATAGCTGTGTGCCGCTGTGTGCGTGGGATGGGCAGGGGTTTAGGGGTTTTCTCGATTTGTGTGAGTCTTAATCCTCACTGGTCGAATTATTTTAAGAGCGCATAACAAAGTAGCGCCACATCAAAGAATGGGAGTTTAATGAGTGTTTACGCACATTAAATGTAGTGCCACACATCAAAGAAACCTTCACTTTTGCATGAAACTCCTAAGAGAGAGAAGGAAAAGTTTCACCATGGTGAAACCTTTTGGGCAATCGTTTCACATGCGTTGGAAAACGGTGTGAAACCTCCATTGAGAGAGAAATAACGTTTTCACCATGGAACTATGCAATTAAACCATGCAATGAGAGAGAGGTTGTGGGAACTATGAGCCTATAAAATCGTACAATGAAACGCTGCATTGAGGGAGACGTGTATTTTCATATCAAAGTTTTACGCTTGAAAACCGGGCGCTGAAACTCTCCATCGAGACTACCGATAAAATACAGGCGTTGGGATATCGAGTCGCCCGCGCAGCAGTACATGAACTGTCATGATAGTAGACAGCTTCAAGCATTCTACGACTATATTGGGGCCATACCAGAGCAGTAGATCTTCTAGGATTCCATATGCATATGCCCGACAATGACCGAACTGACCCATTTAGCATACGCGTACAGCAAGCTGACAAAACGCGCCGCAATTCCCTCCAACCGTAACCGGCGCGTCGCCGTCAATCACAGGCAACCACAGTAGCCAACACGGCAAATTGAGCGATGTATGCATGGGTGGTGGCGCCCCTCGAGATAACGTAATCAGCGTTTGGTGTGCACCATGCCTGGCTGCTGGGCTCGCTAGGGCTAGCTTAGGTATGCTCAAGCATGTCGGCTGTCGATTGCATCCCAACACCAGCAGCGGCCGCGATAAGGACGGGCGGCCGGCGGACCGCTGGCGCTGGACAATAGCGTTTGGACTGCGCGCACTACAGTCTACAGAGTGCAGCGTAGAGGCTGGGAGAGAGAGAGGAGGAGGTTCCATCGATGACTACTTCCAGTACGCGCTCGGGCTCCGCGTCGCGACGCCGACCTGGCAGGGTCAGCTCGGGCGCGCGTACATCTCTGCCCGTCGTGCTCGTTTGATTTGGCTGTGGTGTGGTGCCTCATACATGGCGTCGTGGTGAACGATGGCGAGAATGAGAGCAACTGAAAGCGATGTAGAGACAGTACAAGTGATGAGTTATGAGGTTGTTTCTGTGTTTGGCTGACGGCTGGGGCATGGAGCAGAGACATGCCACGGTGAAATACCACTTGTCAGCACGGAGCAGCCTCGGACGTACAGTGGCCACCGGGCAGGCTAGGGAATTTTCACAGTTTTGTCTGGTTTTGCCCGTGGCCCGTGGGGCCAAGGAATAATCCTGGGACTGGCGATGGGTTTGAGCTTTGGGGCCCCTCGGCTCTGCCTGTTTGGTTGGGGGACTGCTCACGGTCTTGGAGCGCCAGTGCTAGTGGTTCCACGCCTCCATGGCCGCCGGACCACGGGGAGGGCCACCGAACGAACGCGCGCGGCGCGGAAAGAAAATGCATGCAGAGCAAGCAACAGGGACGTGGCGCGGGACGTGGCGAGGCCTTGCCCTGGCACTGACCTGAATATTCCTCGGAGGAATTGGTGTACAACATGCATCAAACGCGTGCTGTGTTGGGTTATGGCCCATAACTTATGGGTATCCTTTGCTTCCAGTTATATTTTCATCCGAGCTCAAACTCTGTTAAGTGCTCCGTGTTCGAGCTACGGTTTACGTATCCGAGCCCTTTTTAACTACTGTTAAAACTTCTTAACTTTCACTAAGTTTGTGTTCGAACATTTATATCTCCGTGATAAATTTATTAAAAAACTAGACTTAAAGATCTTTTTTCAACGATACTAATTACTTAAAGATAAATATTTATATATTTTAATATATAATCGTGTAAAACGCCGACTTCTCGTCGGTAATCTACATCTATTTGCGACGGAGGGAGTACGTGTAGAGTCTCCAGTGACCACTGGTCCTCCTTCCCCCAGCCAGCGCGGCCAACCGGCCAGCCAAACCCCGATGCCCCGATCCGACCGTCGTCACACCATACCCGCGACCCACCGTACCGTCACCTCGATTCCCGCGCCACAGACACCTCACATGGCTATAGGATAGCCTAGCAGCCCATCCATCACCGTCCGTCCCCGGCCGTCCGTCGTCGCCGGCGGACCTGTTTGCCTCCGCTGCCCTGGCTCGCCTCGTTCGTCGCGCCCGGTCGGCCCTGCCGCGCCCGGCTCCTGTCGGCCACCTGCCGCCCACGCAGGGCGCACGCTGGCCCATCCACCCGGTGGCATGCACGGCCGGCCAACACGTACCCGCGCCCATCATTCCGCATTTCCACCCTCGGCCCACCGCCGCAGCGCCGAAGAACGGCGGAGACGCTCCGCGTGCACCGCGTGCCGTGCCGCCGGAGCTGCCCCGGCCCGGCCGCTCGCGTTTTCGCCGCTCTTTTTTACTGGTTGTTGGTGGTGCGTTCCGGCACGCTAGCGCTGCTAGCCGGGGCCGGCCAGGCGGCTGTTGAGTTCCCTCCCTCTCGTCCACTCGCCGCCTCCTTTTCCTTTTCACGTCCAAGTACTGTACGTGTTCGTTTGGCCCGCTGGTGCGTGAGCGAGCCGGCATCATTGCAGTTGCAGCGCGCTCTCCACGCCTGCTTCTCGGTAGTTCGGCGCGCGTCGGCGGTTGCCGCTTGGCTTTGCTCCCGTTACGTCGGCATCGGCGGTGCTGTGCTTCGTTCAACGTTACGGCCGGACGAAATGAGCGTCTCTGCGAACTTGCGAAGTAGTGTTTGACACTACCTTTTCGAGTTCCATGACATGCATGTCAAAGGAGAAAAACGACACATAGTGCATTGTATGTAGACAGTAGTCCGGCTCAGAGTACACATGCATGAACATTTTACCAAAATGTGCAGCTACGTTACCAGTACGCGTACTTGAGATTTTGGAGCCGGCGCGTCCATGCTCCATCGTTGTAGTTTAGATCTTTGGAGATCGTGCGTGCGTGGTTCCGGGTTGATCAACGTCTCGACGAACTTCAAAGGCCCCGACGACGAAGTAATGACGAATGAATCGCTCCCGCTGTTCTCTCGTACGATCCCGTTCCTAGAACAAGCCGCTGCTAAAGGCCCAGGAATACTCGTGACGCATGGTACGCAGGAATACTAGAGGCCCAGGAATACTCGTGCACGCCCAGGAAAAAAACAAGGAAAAGTCTACTTTTGGTCCCTCAACTTTGCGAAGTCTGATTTTTGGTCCTCAACTCTAAAACCCGGACAAAGCGGGTCCCTCAACTTTTCAAACCGTGCAGATTTCGTCCCCGGGCGGGTTTTGGATGGTGGTTTTCGCCTGATAACTCCGGGTTGCTAATGACTTTGGTTTCATTTTTTCTCTTTTCTTATTTATTTCGGCTAAATCTTTTCAAAAATCATAGTAAATCACAAAAATTCATAAAATAGAAAAATCCAATTTTTTGTTGGACTCATGAGTAGAGCTATGCAATGAATATATAATATGGTATACTTTAGTACAAAGTTTTTGCTAGAAGGTTTTTGCCTTTTTTTTTTTTTATTTATTTCAGCTCAATCTTTAAAAATCTAAGTAAATTACAGGAAAAATTATAAAATAAAAATTCAATTTTGTTGGACTCCACATGAGGCGCAATAACACAAAGCATTTCTTGTGGCTCTTTTTAGTCGGTTAGGTTAGCTAGGTTTGCTCGTCGCAGCGTACGTACATGAGTCGTGAACCCGATCGATGGATCCCCGCCAATAAATTAAAATAGTACACCTATATATCTTTATTGTGTAAATATGCTCATGTGGAGTCTAGCAAAATTGGTTTTTCAATTTTATGATTTTTTTATAGTTTACTAAAATTTTTTAAAGATTGAGCTGAAATAAATAAAAAAAGAAAAAGGCAAAACCTTTCTAGCAAAAACTTTTTATACTAAAAGTATATCATATTATATATTCATTCGTAGGCTCTACTCATGGGAGTCCAACAAAATTTGATTTTCTATTTTATGAATTTTCGTGATTTACTATGATTTTTGAAAGATTCAAAAATAAATAAATAAGAAAAGAGAAAAACGAAACTACGGTTACTGAGAAAAACCGGAGTTACTGTAGAAGGAAACCACCGGCCCAAAACCCCGCCGAGGGACCAAATCGCACGGTTTGAAAAGTTGAGGACCTATTTTGTCCGGCTTTTGGAGTTGAACCAAAAATCGACTTTCGGTAAAAGTTGGGGACCTAAACTAGACTTTTTCCAAAAACAATGTGAATCTAACCATAAGCCCAATATGGCAATGCAGGCCCATTGGTTTTCTCCCGAACCTTTTGCCGATGTGCTAGAGGCCCTGCAATACTGTGCACGCCCAGGGAAAAAAAAAAAATGTTTCTTCTACCCTTTTTTTATGGAAACGGGAGGGGTTGCCCCCTATTGAGCTTTTATTGAAACCAATAGAGTCCTACAAAGTTGCTCAAGAAACAAAAAAGGATAAAAGAATCTAAAGAATTACACATAAGCTTCCAACTATTGTTGTAACAAGGAGTTGAACTTTGTTTTGCTCTTAGTATAACTAGAGCAACTACTACAAAATTGATTTTACACGACACTTCAAAAACATTTACCGTGGGCGGGCTTTTTAAAAAACGCATACGCTTAATATCATGATAATCGTGGTTCCGTGGGCGGTTATTATAACCGCCATGGTAAATCGATTAACCGTGGTGGTTTTTATAAAAACCGCCACGGTTAATAGAGGCCTGCAGTTGCAACCCGCATGTCCCATACAAGCCCATTACCGCCTCAAGCATATAAAATAAGATCTAAACCCTAACCCACTCACCCCCTCACCCTCAACAACCCCCGCGGGGTCGAATATCACGGGGTATGCCACGCACATAGTAAAATGGCTCATGTGGGGCCTCGGCGACCTAGCTCAAAAGGGACACAAGATGCGAGGTTTATAATCACCGATCCGCAAATCGGTGCCCTAGTCCGGTCTCGGAGTCACTATGTGGCCGAGCTCAAATGCTCATATCGGGGTGAATACAAGCAGGTTTTAGAGAGGGAGGCCGGCTCCTAGGTCTCTGTGAGTAGAGTCGAGTGGGAATCGATGGGGAGAAAATCGACGATCCTTCTCCCGGTGGCCAAGGCTCCCCTTTATAAATGTAAGGGAGGATACAAAAAGCCACCGAGGAGGACTAAGGGTGTAAAGATTACAAAATAGGGGGTAAAGTGTAAAAAGTTGCCTCGGGCTTGGTCGTCATTAAATGCGCCCGATTCTTGGAGATGGGCGGTGCCCGGTCCGCTGTCTGTCTTCGATCGAGTAGGAAAAACCCCCATCGGTATGGGCTCGGACAAGCGTCAATCTCGCGTCGGTTGTGCCCGTATTTGACCAAGGGGGAGCGGTTAGCCGTACTCGAGCATGGCGGAGTAATCTGTCACCTTATCCGTCACTTGTGGGTCGGCGTGGCTTCGCTTCCGTCAGCGGAAAAGTTAGCCTACTTGTACCCGTTGGCTTCCTCGAGAAGACCGGAGATGAGCCGAAGTTCGGCGCCGAGTTCGAAGCTTCGCGCAGGGCGGAATCGGGATAAACGTCTCAAAGCTCGTGCTTCGGCGGAGACGGGCTGCCGAGCTCGAGCTGCGTCGCGGCGGAGAAAAGTTCCCGACCGAGCTTGCGCTGCGTGCGCTGGCGGGGAGCCCGTGGGGCCGGGTACGTCTTCCCGGGTTGTACTGCGATCGGAAGTCGAGGGCGTCGCCGTCGCCGAGTTGCGATCACGGAGCTCGCAGGTCGTATGTTCCGCCTTATCGAGATCGCGGAGCTCGGAGGACCCATAGTCGCGGCGAAGTCGCCTTTGTCGAGACCGCGCGTTCCCGGCTTCGAACTTGGGGACCCGTAGGTCGCCGACGAGTCATCAGGCGGACCAGACTCCGGAGCACGGAGGTCCGTTTCCGAAAGCAAAATCGAGCTTCGGGGACCGCGGCGAAGCCTGAAGCCGGGATGTGGTTTTGTGCCCGGCCCCTGCTCGCCGGGCGGGTTCGACCACGATCGAAGCCGCATAACGCAGCCCGGGCTTCGCCCTACAGGGCTCATACGAGGTGGAGCTCGTGCTGTCTGCGGCGGAAGTATCCCCGTGGGCCGGAGATCGCGTTGATGCTGTCGGGGCGAAAAGCCGTTTGGGGATTTTTGCCGATTAGTCATGTGTTTAGGATACCCCCTAATATTGGTATTCCACAACCGCACAACTCCATCCCACTTTCTCTCGCTTCCCGGTAGGAGCACTCCTCATTCTCACGCAAACTCCCGTCTCCATTCCCTCCTTTCGGTCCCCACTCCCCCCCCCGCGACACACCTCCGACCCCCGCTTCCAACGGGTGCACGGGGTTTCCGGCGGCGGCCTTGCGGGACTACGCTGGCGGCAGCGCGGGGCCCGTGTGGCGGCGGGCGCTGAGCGGATCTTCTTTCCCTGCCAGCGACGCCCCATCCCAAGCCCGGATCCATGGCGCTGGATCGTGGCCCGGCGAGGATCCCGGCCACCGGGCGCGGATCCCACCGCCTAGCCCGCCCGGCTCCGGCCCGGTAAGGACGGGGTTCGGCGGCGCAAAATTTAGATCCGGCCCAGACCGATTTTTCTTTTTTCTTTTGTTTTTATTTATTTACCGTGGAGGTTATCCCATGTAATAAAAAATGCCACCGTTAATCCTTCTATTTCCTGGTGATTTTTTTGGTGGCGGTTGCAAAACCGCCAATCGAAAATCTAAAATAACCGCCACCTAAAATAAAAGGCAGTAGTAGTGTCATCCCGGACAGATCATTTTGCAGTGCCGATGGAGGGCCGTAGTCGCTTAAAATTGTAGCATTTTGAACCATCCAAATCGTCCAAGACATTGACACGATGATTTAACAAGTTTTCTTTTTCTCTGACCTCTTCTTCTCCATGGCACCAAGCTTTAAGTATAGCATGACTCCTCTATCCTACTCATCTTCCTCATCTTTGATTCCTACTCCTCGTCAGACCATAGCCGCTTCCTTCCATCATGCTAACTCAGTCACACCAAAATGCCGTTGTGACGTGCCCATCTCGCCATTGGCCCAATTGTCGTCCTCCTTCACCGTCCATGCCAACAGTGTCACCCCACCCCTCCTCACCAGCCCCATGTCTGCCATCACCGTCGGTTCGCCGTGCTTCCACCCTTAGATTCTCCAAATTCCTTCCTGAGGCCATCGGCTTAGAACTAGCCCCCAAACCCTAAGAAAGATCAAGTGTCGAGATGACCAAAAAACAAAAAAAAAAAATTGTAGTTTAAGATCCCCATAATATAAATCAACCCCGCTATACTTAGCATGTCCAACTTCCCATGAGGTTATGACCTCACAGCAAGGGCTGATAGGTCTCATGAATATTTGTCTACAAAAATTTCTCTTCTCTCAGAATATTAACCGTATAGTTTTAGCAAAAAGTTTAGTCAAGACAAACTTTTTCTTGTCAAGATCTAAAGATCAGAAAACTAGAATTGTGACAAAATTATCTTAAGGGCGTGTTTGATTGTTTAGAAGGCTTGGTACTCTAATTTCTAAGACATTCTCACATTTTCTTCTTATGAAAGGGCAGTGTTGAAATATGCAATACTAGGAAAAATACTTGTGCATGTAGATTTTTTTGGCAATGGCATGGATTATCCGTGTTGGGCCATGGATATTTTTCATCTTTTTAATTTGAAGTTCAACTTTATTTGAAAAAACTCTATTTTTTTTTCCTAACAATAAATGGCAAAACGAATAAAAAACCCTATTTGTTTCCATAGTATTTTTTTTAGTCCTAGGACTTACTTCTAGGGACTTCTAGAGAAAAAAATCTTAAAAAGTTCGCATTATTTGGTTTTTTGGGACTTTGAGATTTTTTTTTTAAAGCGTGCATCTTGCACGTGTTGCATTAAGGGAAGTTAGAGTTTTACATGCTCAACGTCCCGCCAAAAGATTTAGCCGTGGCGTAGAGCCACACACTTACATAAATCACCGGCTTGAACAGCCCCGCCACTTATTTGTACCTAAAGAGACACACAATTGGGCGACTAAAGTGAACGTGGAACGGTACGCTAACGGTGTGGCTGCACCGCTGCCAGGAGGAACGCGAGGTCCCTGAACCCCCGCTGCGGCCCAAGTGTCTTCCTCCTCCTTGATTCGCAGGACCAGTTGAGCCGGCGATAAGCTTTTGTTGTCGAAAAGTCCTTCGCTCCTCTCCTTCCACACCTCCCACCGACAAGGATTGGGGAGTCGAATCCTTTCCTAAAAGGCTTCGCCACAAGTCGCCTAGTGGATAGCCACCAAGAGGTGGTGGTGTCGCCCGAGGTCGCACAAGCGCTCCGGTGTTAGACAGGCGAAGAAGACGGTACCACACCTCTCTAGAGTAGACACAAGAGGTGAGGAGATGCGCCATGGTCTTGGGCAGGGAGGGAGCGAGAGGGCGCAATGCCGGTCTGCTGCAAGCCATGGCGCATCCTCCTCTTTGCCATCCCGTAGGCGGTCATGCTACCCGAGCCGAAGAAGAAGTTAACCTTTGACGGTGCCTTGACACGCCAAAGCTTCTTGGCTCCTAACAACGCCGTGGGAGCCGGGCGATGAATGCGGCGTAGTTTCGGCGAAGAAGAAGAGTACTCTCCGGAGGCTGTCCATTTCCACACAAAACGATCGGATACTCGGGCTGTAGTGATACCCCTGTAGCTTGTCGAAGAGCTCCGCGAACTCGACGAGAGCGACATGCTGTATGAAAGGCCACGTCCCGATCCAGCGGAATAAAGAGTTCCTAGAACCAAACGACGTCAAAGTCTCTAGAAAGGGATCGCATGGGCTGTGAGGGGATGGGTTGTTAGTTCATAGTCTAATAGAAACTGCACGACAAACACAAAACACTTCGGACTTATAATACGAGCAGTCTCTAACAGGTACGCAGGCCGACTCGGATACGGGAAACACTTTTCTTAATTCTCGCAAAGGGATAAAAAAAAAAGATACGTTCTTCTTTAAAAGCATCACGTTCCGAAACACAAATCCAACAACGATCTCCTTCGGCGAACGATCGAGGGGAGGAGCGCCGGAGACGGGAGCCCCGACCAGCCGACGACCCCGAGCACGCAGAGCACTACTTGTAATCTAGGAACGTCAATGTGCGCACGCGCCGTCCGCCACTCACCTAGGAGTACGCCGGACGGCGAAGGCCAGAGATGGGTCGCCATCACGCATGCCTCGGACCTCCTTCCTCGGTTCCTCCCCAGTTCTGTCCTGTCCTTGGCTACTACTTGCAGAACGACGTACGTACGGCATGAAAAATTTGGTCGTGCATCCACCATTAATCTTTTCATGGTGATAGGAGACCTGGCGTCTCATCAGATCAGACGAAGCTACCGGTCGAGCCCTCACATGATAGCGTCGTTTCCACGACACGATAAGTGCGTTCTCCTACCTGCGATCCACAACCATCCGTCGTCCACAGGCTGCGCGGCGGCCGCTTTTACTTTAACCGGGTCGTAATAAAAAAATCTGCACGATGTGGAAAGCGGCTTCACCGCAGCATGCCAGCATAAGTAGGTTGGGTTATGCTGTTTGCTTTTCTTTCCTGCTGATAGAGGAGTTTAGGTGATGACCTAATTCCACCATTACTAGCAGCAGATCTTTTTCCTTGGACAGGTTATTTTTAATAGTTAGTCTTGCTGCACCACCCCAATCCGTATTAGGTTGCAAATTGAATATTAGGATGATCCTAACTCTCCTCATATAGATTAATGAGGTGAGGATTGATTGCAGCCAAACAAGAAACAAGTCCTTAAAACGGCTTACATACAAAGTAACCAAAGTACCCGCCGTACCAAACCAACCAATATGTATGCATATTCCTTCCAGTACGAGTGAACCATCTGGAGGTTGATGATGTGCTATTGCGGCATAGTTTTCAGGACAACAGCAAGTCAAACAACGTCTGCTGCCACCGTCGTTTTAATCAATTGCGAAATGTTAGTTGCCTGCTATAGTTTGCAACATGGCCGGCGGTGGCAAAGCTCTGGGTGGTTCATCTGGTTGACATGGTTCAGGTTGGTGAAGGAAAGGAGGGCACACAATGCTGAATTCCTTTGAGGGTTCGGTCCTTGTCGCCCCCACGCACCCTGAGGTCAGCCAGTGTTTGACACCGTACACGTCAAAACTTGCAGTGGTGGCTATGCGGTGCGGCACCAAGGAATGTCCCCTACCACATAGTCCTTTCCAAAAGATGGTCTCTGTGAAAATTGTAAAAGGGGAGTCGTCCACTTCAAGCTAGTATATGGTCTAGTTTCTGTGTACGAAGAGGCAATATTTAGATGATGAAAGCCTTGGAATCCCCCATGGTAGAGCTTCGTGGAAATATCATGTTTTCTGTACTACTGGAAATGACAAGTACTAGCTTTGTACCCTGTACTACCAAGGAGAGGTTAGTGCTGGGGCGAGGTCTTCTTTTTTTAGGAAAGCAAAAACATAGGAATAGGAAGAGTATAGAAATTACACAGGAATGTACGTATTTATATAACAGAGGATTAGAAAACACATGAATTTTAAAAGGAATGGTCATTTGATGGACCGTATGAACAGCGTGCGACTTTTACCAAGAGGTTTGAGTGGATGCTAAATTTCCTGTTATTTTTCTCCAAAACAACATCAAAGGAAATTCTCCTACACGTACTAATTCTATGTTCTATTCCTATGAACCAAAGGCACGAAAAATAGTAATTCCTATAGTTTTCTCAATCTTATGTTTTTTCCTCTGTTTTTCCTACGAACCAAAGGAGGCCGACACCTGAGTTCTTTTTTTTAATCATTTTCCTTTTCCATTTTCTTCTCTCTTCTCAGTGGATCTAGAGTAAGTGGTAAATCACCTGTAAGTGGTGTTGAACATTTGGCCAACTTTTTTTTTTTTTTTTTTTTATCCACTAACAAAAATGTCACAAAATTTTTGCCATCCGTCCAAAAAAATATAATATAAAAAGTTTTTTTTTTTCGTTTTAAAGAAACTTTGTTAGGTCTAACTTTATTATGTTCATGAACATACACAGTTAGATACATGTCGAATATATGTATGGTTTTGGTTACGTTGGACGGTCAGATAGAGGCTAGTCTTTTGGGTTGAGTTAGGATCTTGTGGCTCCAAAGTGGAGCTAGACCCGAGGGGTTGTTGGCTCTTGTTTTAGCGAGCTGGACCGTATTCATTGCACTCCACTCTAACGTATACATGTGCATACATCACGAGTCATGACATATGCACACAAATATATCTATAGCTATACTTAGATCAGTCGATCACGTCTTTAGAGAGATCAATGGGACTATCAATGGCTCTATCTTAACGTGTATCCTAGGTGTCGTGGTCTAATACCATGGTCACAAAGAATCGACTAGCTAATGTGTGCAACGATGGCCTAACTCAAGAGACAATGACACGAGATTTATACTTGGTTCGGGGCAAATCGAGGACCCTAGTCCAAATCCGAGTCACTATCTCGAGCTCAAAGGCTCGCATCGGGCGAGTACAAGCCGGGTCGAGAGAGAATGGGCCCCGTGTCTCTATGGTGTGTTATGGATGTGTCGATGGTGTTGAGGATGAAGATGATCCCTCCTATCGGCCAAGGTGCCCCCTTTTATAGTCCAAGGGTCACGCAGGGGGCCAAGGGAGGAGATCCAACGTAAAAGGGTAGAAGCGTAAAATGTGCAAATAGTAGTACACGCTGCGGTGTCGCACGCATGCGCCGCTCCCCTACGACTATGTAGCCTCGCCCCCTATCTAGCTCGATGTGGGAGGTATTTTTCGTAGGGGGTCGCGATGTCCTGGGTCCACATGCTCGAGCTCGAGCTCGAGGATGCTCGGTAATCGGGCGTGCCCGTTGACACCCCCGATCGAGTGTTATGCCCGTGGCGGTGTCACATCTGCTGTCGCACACCCCTTCGCCGCCGACACCGACATCGCGCCGCCATCCCACCGTGGCGCTTTCCGTCGATGGCGGCCCAGGAATCGACGAGCGTGATGAAATATGTGGGCGAAAGGGAGCTCGAGGGGTACGACCCTTCCCGTCCCGTGGCGTTCCGTCGAGCTCGAGCTCGACTTTCCGGGCGCTCCTATCACGGGTTTGTCATAATGTGCCGTGGCTCACGAGGTCCGTGAGTACGCTCTATGGTACTCAGTACTTGACCCGGGATCGTAGGCGATACGATCTCCTGCAGATATCGCGTGGTCATGATGGCTAATCAGATAGCTAGCTGCGCTCGCCCCGACTCGGTGCTTCGCCGCAGTCGGGAGGTCGCTTAGTCCCCCGAAGGTCTCGGGCTCGAGAGCCGGGCCGGCAGTTCGAGTTCATCGGGGGCATGAGCTGGGGCTCGCGCCGGCGGAGAAACCCGCCCGAAGGCTTGACCTCAGGCGAGGCGGGGGTTTAGGGCTCGCTCGGGGCGTGGCTCCTCGCTTCCCTCGCCGCAGTCCGTACCCGATCATGGCCCACGTCGGCCCTAGTTATACTTGATTGCTGAATTAGTTCTTGGGTTGGGGATCCTTGATTTAGGCCCCCCACACTAGAATTCTAGAACTTAAACATGGTAAACCAAATGGTGCATGCAACCCTTCTTGGCTACCATAGTTGGGTTAGTAGTAGAAACTAATGGTAGGTATACATGTAGAGGTGGAAGGCAGGTAGAAGTTGGATATCCATGAATTTTAGCAAATGAACTAGGAATTCAAATCTTTTGAAATTTCTGCCTTTCTACTTCGTTTTTTTGAACTAGAGGGTATCCATTGGACATCCATGGACATCCAAGTTCCACTTATACATGTGAATGTTGTGTTTTAAAAGTGAAGTGCAGGGCTAATTCACTTAGGATCACTTATAATTTAGAATAAATTCTAAACGCTTAGATACCATATATTGCAGGATGAAGGGAGTATGTTTGCTGGTAGAGTTGGGTAAGTTTTTTGGAAACAAAATAGATATAGCTGAATTGATGGTTAGATCTTTTATATTTTTTTCTTGGAAATTTATAGGATCTATTTTTTTTATCACATCTGAGGTTTGATAGACCTTTACTTAGTAATAGTAACATGACATTAGCTAGTAATAATAATAGCAAGATAACATCATATATCATGTTGAACATGAAGTTTGCTACTACTGGACTATACTAATCTGAATTCACGGGGCGAATTTGGCCATGTTTACCGTGGTCTGACGACTCTGATAGCATATGCAAATCCTTTAACAAAATATGTATGAATAAAAAATAATCATGTCATGCAATGAAGTTACTTTTGATGACCCCGATCATAGGTGGAAGACTAATCAATTTGGATATCCATGGATTTTGACAAATGACCTAGAAA
The DNA here is from genome assembly GCA_015847255.1 of Hyparrhenia diplandra. Classification (NCBI taxonomy): domain Eukaryota; kingdom Viridiplantae; phylum Streptophyta; class Magnoliopsida; order Poales; family Poaceae; genus Hyparrhenia; species Hyparrhenia diplandra. Next base: position 14,735 of record JADLZK010000858.1, on the reverse strand, counting down.
TTCAAATTTTGGTGGGGGACCATCTCTTCCTAGTTCATTTTTTTTAACTAGGGGTATCCATTGGACATCCATGGACATCCAACTTCCACCTACAACCCCGATGATGTTTTTGGCCCATTTGCCCCATTTCTGAAACAACAACAACGCAGTGACCATCACTAATCCTGAATTCTGAAATAACACAGTGATGGCCACTGTCCACTGAGTTATATATACATCAGCACTGAGCCACGGAGTGCGGAACCCGGGTGAACGCTCCTGTCTTGTGCCGCGACAAATGCGATCGTCCTTTACGCACTACTCCTCCTTTACCTGTCACTTAGAGAGAAAAGATTTCAAGTACAAAAGGGTACCTTCCTGGTGCCTTTCAAAGGCTGTCATTTTCCGAATCATCATAATTCTAGAACCCTAGCCCCTCATGCCGGCACTTACACACTGTCACGCACATTTTACCCTCCTTTTAACTACTTTTTAGGCTAATCCATGATTATATCCTGGATCGCAGAGAGGATGACCTAATGATCTGCTGAGTATGTAGTGCGCTGGGCTCGTCGCTCTCTCCTCTTTTTCCCGGCATGATAGAAAACGTCGATTGAAACCCTTGTGCGCTTACCAAACTAGATTTGGTTACTTACATGCATAATGCTTGGGGACAGGACAGAGATGCTCTGTCTGATAAGATATCAGCGGAGCGGCGGAGCAAACACTCTCGCCTTTTCCTGCGTCAGCGTCACGATTTGATTGCTTTTTTGGCTCTGTGGTGACCGAAGCTAAGGCCAGAGCATCACTGACGTGTCAGCAGATAACGAGCTGGGTGCACCGACGTGTCTACCGCTAGCCACGTTGTGAGGCTCCACGTAGGAGACCCCGGATGCCATGTCAGCCGAGGGAGCAGTAGGATGTGCCTGTGTCTGTGTGGATTCAGATTTGCTGGGATTTAGGTGGAGACGTGGAGGATTAGACGATAAGGGGCAGACCTAATGTGCATGAAATGGCGGGTCCCGGCTTTATTAATCTCGTGGACGGAAGCATGCATGATGTAGCAACGGCAGCACAGGTAGTGCGCCTGCCGAACTTGGAATTTTGTGAGTTTTTTCGAGTCCAGAATAGGCCTGTGTGGTTGACCTAACATGCATGTGTACAGGACACATGGTGACAACTTTTTGATAACGTAGTTTTCCTTTCGGTGTAACAGTTCACAAGTCAACAACAAGGGTGAGAGACATTTGTTTTTTGATGGCAACACAGAACTTAATTTGCAGCAGCAGCAGAAATGAGGGCATGGAAGAGAGAGAGAGAGAGAGAGAGAGAGAGAAAGAGAAGAAGCTCTAATGTCAAGTGACTCAGTGATGTCTCGAAAGTTCTGGCCTATGAACTGTCCACACAAGTCACAACTTGTGTATGCACGCGCTCACAACAATAGTATTTTTTTTTTGACAAGACGCTCACAACAATAGTTGTAGTAGCAGCATCAAGCGATGCTCCCTCTTCTTAAAAAATGAGACTCTGAGACTCGAGATTGTTAAATTTTTCTTAAGTCTTTTTAAGTTTCAATATATGGAGCCTATGAGACTTTTTGTTTGTTAAATTTTCTCATTTTTTTCTTAAGTTTAAGTAGATTTATATGAAAAATATTTTTATATTTCTCAAACAGATTTGCTACACCATGTTGGCGGACGGCCCTCCCTCCTTGGACTATTGAGGAGATCGACAACATTTGTCGTCGATTCTTCTGGGCCGGGAAAGAAGGCTCCATCCGGAGGAAGTGCATGGTTGCTTGGTCTACGGTATGCCGCCCCACCGACCTAGGTGGGCTAGGTGTTCCGGACCTGCGACTGGCAACGACCGCATTGCAAACCAGGTGGATATGGATCCAGCAAACTGACGAGAACCGCGCCTGGCAGAGCTACCACTGTAGGTATCAAAGGAAGTCCAAGCCTTCTTCCGCATGTCCACCTACACACAGCTAGGAAACGGTCGCACCACTTTGTTCTAGACTCGGGCGTTGGATACGGGGTGGGTGGTCAAAGACATTGCACCTACGTTCTGCCGGACTATGTCAACCGTAGGTGCATATCCAACACCACCGTGGCTGATGGTCCAAGCAGGATCATGCTTGATACGCCGGGATCACGGGTGGGATAACCGTGTCGGTCACATGTGAATACTTCACCCTATGGAACCTCGTCGGCCCGGTGCGGTGCCGAATGCCGAGGATCGACTCATCTAGAGATGGGCGCCCGTCGGGAACCCGCTCCTCCTCATCGCATATAGGGCATTTGTAGATGACCTCCCACCCAATCCCGATGATGCACCGATCTGAAGACTTGGGCACCACCGCGGGTAAAGATCTTCCTCAGCCGGGCGGTCGCGGAGGTAACACCGACCTTGGGGCGAGAGGCGGCGACACGGTCTAGAGGCAAACGACAACCGGTTCCTCTGCGATCGATCGAGGCTGGAAACCATCGACTACATCATCGCCTCTTGCTCATACTTCAGGCAGGTGTGGTGGACCATCCTCGCGGTCCTAGACGTTGATTCATCGCGAGGTGGGTCATGCATCTATGCTGGATCGGGTGGGACAAATGGAGAGTCGGATGGCATGGAAACAACCGGATGGGCGCCGGCGTCGACACCCTATTTGCTCGTAGCCCGGGAGATATGGAAGGAACGGAACGCAGTGCTTGCTTCCACAACGAAGCCTCCCCACCAACCCGGTTCCTAGCTACCATCAAGCACACCGCCGATCTTTTGGATCAAGGCCGGTCTTGCCGAAGCTTGGTTGTCTCATTCGCGGTAGTCGGCTTGAGTCTATTGGGGAGGGCAGCACTTGTTGTATAATTCCTCCCCCCCAAATTGTACCGCGCTATGTAAGGAAACTCTTCTTAATCAAAAAGATACGCAAACCTTATACGTATTCGAAAAAAGATATTTGTTATAAAAATATTCAATGATTTATCTAATAATACTAATCACGAATGAAGCATATTAACATTTTCTTATATATTAAAGTGAGAATGATACTTTTTTTTTTTGACCGAAGTCGGCAGGGAAATCTCAACCTATGTTTTAGTTTTTTAATAATGTAGCCTGTTTAAATTCGCCCCCATGAGGAGTCAAACCCAAATCTTTTGGGTGCTCTTGAGGTGCTCTAACCACTAGGCTAGAGACCCTTTCACAGAATGATACTTTTCATTAAACCTATGGAGTAGTAATCGATATCATGTTCCACAAGAAAGTGCAGAACACGGGCTTACAGGGCGGCGTGCTCTACCCTTCGGAAGGCTATTTGTTGTCCGATCGAGATCTATATTGGTACACAGCCATGCCTATATTACTCAGTACACAGCCATGCCGGATATCACTCTTTCCATTTTCAGCTTTTTTAGAATTATACAATTTTAGTCTGCACCTCATAACATGCACGCTCACTCACCCCTATGAATACACGTCGCAAAACCCTACCACTATGAGCACTCCGAAGGGCTGACCACCGACAGATCCGAGATTCCCGAAGTCAGCATTGGCGCTTTGTCGTCGGCGGGAACGCCGCTACCACCGAATGCATAAAAGTTCGGTAAATCCCGAGAAAATCCCGCGAAAAAAAGCGAGCACGGAATTTGAACCGCACCGGACTGTCCTATCATTGGATTACTGGTCAATTCGCCCATTTTCAGCTTTTACTATATACCAATTTCGCAGCAGATGTACCAATTGCAGAAAGAAACATCACAACACAAGCAAGAAATATCTCAAACAGGGCGGACGACTTGGGAGACAGCTTGTACGGTCCTGTTGCACGGCAACTGCCTCTCTAGTGTGCCACTTTGGTTGGTGCACATCACTTTGCACAGTCACTGCACCACCCTCGTCTAGTCATTCCGAACCAATCTGCAATTTCATGGACTCCACTCCAACCACGCCAGAATCCGGGTTCCACCAGAACGAGCAATGAACGACAGTGACCGATCACACAAACACACAACCACCTCGAACCAGTAGCTAGCATGCATCTCCGTTCCGTGCGTGTGCGTGGCTCCATTACCGTCCCCGGAGATCCTGAACCAGTAGCTAGCATGCATTCCCGGCCTCTCGACGCCCGTCCCGGTGCCGATCCAAGGACAGGAACGATGCCCCGCCACGAGCGATTCTGACATGCATAATCCGGCTGTCTCGGCTTCAGGGTGACTCGCCGGGAAGGCGTCCTTATCCGCCGTACGTTCATCCATCCGAGAGTGCTCGCCATCCTATCCACCACCATTGACTGCGGCGGAAGCAGCAGAACGCGGCCGGGACGCGTACGAGAAAGTGCGCGCGCACGGCAGGGGTACGGTGGTGTTGCAGCTGCTGAGAAGGGACGGCCACCACCACCACCGTACCAGGGGCCAGGGCGGCGTCGGCCCGTCGGCCGTCGCCGCCGGTCGGTCGCAACTTGGAGTCGCCGAGTGAATCTTGATGGATATTTCGGCCGCTCTGTTGGTTACAGCTGCGCGCGGCGTGCTGTACGTGCCACTACTTGCTATTGCTATTGCTGAGGCAGGAACACGGTAGCAATAGCAAGTAGCAAGATAATTGCAGCTCTCGGTTGCTTCCACCTCTAGCTCCATGGCTGATCTGGATAGAGTGGAGACGGAACACCAACCAGATAAGAAGCACTGTCTGTTTAATTTTTGTTCCCACGTTGTTTGCTAGGATTTCAGTTTATTGGCAAACTTGAAACCATAATCTCGCATATGTTTCACACTTCCAGTTTAATTAGATTTCAAACATGTTTTATCCATTTCAGTTTCGGGTTCCAGTTGTTTATCTGGTACCATTTCTTCGGTTTGCAGGAAGAGACTGAAGAAACAACATAATGGTGGTGGTAGCACTGCTTCTTTTGTTTCCATTATCCATTAGAAAAAAAGAACCATGTGAAATCATCATGAAATTTTGTGTGCTGCACATGCTTTCCAAAAACCTTTTCTCCCCTCGGTTTACAAAAAAAAGTAAAAGACCATTTTTATTTTATTTTCTAGGGAAAGGAAAACAAAGGAAACTGTACTATGATTCTATCGAAACAGCGGTGCATGTGCATCCACTGATATGACTGGCTAGGTACAAATGGCTGCCGGCTAGTGCGATTAGCCCAAGTACAAGTAGTACCACGGGTTCCACGATCCAGTGGTTTCTCTGCTCTTTTTTCCTTGCACGTTCCCCTTTGGCCCTACGTGAAATCGAATATGCTCTTGAAATCCAATTTGGCTGCGATTGGAGGGAATTTGCCTGCATTTGGACATTCTTTCATCCAAGTACAGTTATCTTGAAACCGAACTGATGATATTTGGATCCACTTTCTATGTTTCTAATGTTTTAGGACGGCGTTAAGCCGCGACCCATTGCGCGTGACCACAGCTCCGCACTTTTCTTCCCGGCACGGTGCGCTATCTTCCTTCCCCCACGCCCCCCTCGTCCCCCACTGCCTACATTTTTGTGGTTTTATACTTTTTTCTCCTAATTTAGTGCTTCTAGTTCTTCTCCCTCTCATCTGTTTTTTATAATCATATGTTTCCCTTCTAATGGAACATTTGCCATGACACAACAAACTTTGTAAATATGTGTTTTTTAAGTAAATATGTTGTTTCTATGAAATAAAGTTGGCAACTGAAACGGTTCCTGTAGTTTTCTAACAGAACATTTCTCTTTGCAAGCCAATAGCCAAAGTTTATGTTAATAGCAAAATGAAGTATTTACTTAACAGTCACCTTCTTTTTTTCTCAAATTATGGTAAATTAAAAGGGGATGTTAAGTTGCTAACTGTACTTTGTCACACCTCACAAGTTTGATCAAACTGGAAAGTGTTTGGCTGACAACTAACTTTAGGCAAGATTCTTTTAAATTCCAAATGTCAGAGTTAAAAAGTATGACATGTGACAAAGTGTGACGCTAAATTTCTAGTTATACTTTTGTAAGTTTAGTTGTGGCAAATTATGGATGTGAACCAAATAGGACCAAATTATAGAGAGATCACCCATCCTTCCTCTATTTAGATCAATTGGCTTTTCTAGAAATATCTATCTTTCTATGCATCTAGAGAATATATCTAAGTGCCAAAGAAGCCATAAGAGGTTGTTACTAGTCATTGAGGTGGAAGAAAGGCGTCAAAGTAAAGTACTTTTTAGAATTCCAAATACGCAAGAGGGCCCATGGTCTCTTATGTTTTTTCAAAACGGCCATGGTCTCATATGTTTTTTTTTTTTTTTGAATTCCATGATCTCATATGTAATATAAGGCACACAGCGAATTGATGGTATTGTCCGGCCCAACATTGTTTCGGTCCTGTTATATTACGTACGTACAGCATTATCATTTCCTTGTTTTTCCAATTCCGATTCATTTCAGCTTCTGCAGTTAAATAAAGCACTAAAAACATTTCATACCTTTTGGCTACATTTTACTAGCGCCATTTGTTTGAATCTCCAATGTGGAGTGGCACTCTCACAATTAGCAAGCTTTCCAGGACCCATTAGCTAGGACGACATTGGCTGATCAAAATCGCTCTCACCCAGAAACTAGAAAAAAACAACCCACACCACAAAAAAAAAAAAAAACTTTGTGGCGAACAAACATATATTAGCTAGGATGATAAGAAATCGTGGCCTATCTGAACGTACTAGCACACTAGCAATCGTATTGCCGATCCACTCGCGCGCATTTTTCTCTGCCCAATCCGCTTTCCAAAATGCATGTATGGCTGTTGCACTTAGTCGTCGCCCTTTTGTGCGCCGGGTTGGTCTTCCCTAATCTCGATCTGCTTTTGTACATGCCCTACGTCAAAGTCCAATACCCCCACCCCCCATCTCTTTTTTCTCTATATATATACCAGCCTCCAGCTTTCTCACAACATTCCATGACAAGAAGGTCGATCGTTTGGTAACAAAGCCTAGTGTTTGTTCTCATTCCTCTGTTGGAAGGAGCAAGTGAGACAAACAAGCAGCAAGAGCATCCAACTGCAGAAACAGAGAGAGAGAGGTCAACCTCAGCAGTCAGCCAGATCGAATACCAAATACACTGCACAGGCAGGCGTCACATTCTTTTGCTGCCATTCTCACACGCTTACAATAGGGACCCAACCGGTGTTGGCAGCCGCGCTCGTGTACCGATCAGCATGGACGCCGCCGCGAGGGAAGCGCAGAGTGGTCTGGAATGGCGGGTGACCGTGCCGGAGGGCGTGACGGTGACCATTGAGGAGCACGACGCCGCCGGCGGCCTCGCCGCGAGGGCGTGGGCGTGGCTGCTGGCTTGCTTTGCCGAGGCCTGGAGCAGGGTCGCCGGGTTCGCGAGGAAGGTGTGGAGGATCGGCGCAGATGACCCCGGAAGGCGGTGCACGGGCCTCAAAGGTCGGCCTGGCGCTCGCGCTCGTCTCCGTGTTCTACTACACCAGGCCCCTGTACGACGGCGTTGGTGGGGCTGCCATGTGGGCCATCATGACGGTCGTCGTTGTCTTCGAGTACACTGTTGGTGAGTCCCTGGCTTTGCTTTGGCAGGCTGCAGAGTCAGTGCCACCACGCAGATGCATTGTGCGTGCGTGCATGCGTGGATCTTTTGTCTTGACCTGGTCTTTGCATTGCATGGGCAGGTGGCAGCGTGTACAAGTGCTTCAACAGAGTCGTTGCGACGGCGAGCGCCGGCGTTCTCGCGCTCGGCGTGCACTGGGTGGCGGACAGATCCGGCGAGCTCGAGCCGGTCATCGTCACTGGCTCCCTCTTCCTGCTGGGTACGTTGCATTGGATTGTGTGATAATAATCTCTCTGTTAACCGACAACGACAAGCACTAACAGCAAAAGTGAATTGCAGCTGCGGCGGCCACCTTCTCGCGGTTCATCCCGACGGTGAAAGCGCGGTTCGACTACGGCGTGACCATCTTCATCCTGACCTACAGCCTGGTGGCCGTGTCGGGGTACCGCGTCGACCAGCTGGCGGCGCTGGCGCAGCAGCGGGTGTCCACCATCGGCATCGGCATCTTCATGTGCCTCGCCGTCAGCATGCTCATCTGCCCCGTGTGGTCCGGCCTGGAGCTGCACCGCCTCACCACGCGGAACATGGACAAGCTCGCCGACGCCATGGAGGCCTGCGTCGAGGGCTACTTCGCGGAGGCGGAGCCGCAGGCCAAGGACGCCAGGTCGGACGGGTACAAGTGCGTGCTCAACTCCAAGGCCTCCGAGGACTCGCATGCCAACCTGGCGCGGTGGGGAGCCCGCGCACGGGCGCTTCGGCTTCCGCCACCCGTACGGGCAGTACGCCAAGGTGGGCGCGGCGATGCGCGCGTGCGCCTACTGCGTGGAGGCCCCCTGAGCAGCTGCGCGTCCGCCGAGGTCCAGGCGCCCCCGCACGTGAAGCGCCTCCTCCGCGACGCGTGCACCAGGGTGAGCGCGCGGTGCGCGCGGGTGCTCAGGGAGGCGTCGCGCCCGTCGCCACCATGACCACGTCCTCCTCCGGGGCCCTGGACTTCGCCGTGGCGGACATGAACACGGGGGTGCAGGAGCTGCAGGGCGACATGCGGACGCTGCCGTCGTCCATGCTGGCCATGAAGCTGCTGGCGGAGACGACGTCCCTCATGGACACCATGCCCGTCTTCACCGTGGCGTCGCTGCTGGTGGAGATATCGGCGAGGGTCGAGGGCGTCGTGGACGCCGTCGACGAGCTGGCGAACCTTGCGAGCTTCAAGCAGGTCGATGACGATGATGATGACGACAAGAGTGAAACCGAGATGACGGTTAAAGTGCACCCGTTGAACGAGCCGGACACCGACGAGGAATCACCGGAAAAACAGACAACCAACAAGGCTTAACAATCGATAATAAACGTGAAAAACCTCGGTCAACCTCCAAACCAGGGCGTGCAGATCAGAAGACACGAGTCACACGACGAACTCGATAAGATTTAGCGTGCCTACATAAAACCATTTCATTATTACTACATATATTATTTGAAGCCTGAAGGCCTTGATTATTATTTTCCGTGGATCGGAGGAGCTTGATCACAGCTTCACCAGTCACCACATCCACGGGTGTATACAAGGGAATAAGAGCATAAGACCCGGCTCCGGCTGGGCGGAGGAGAATCATAGCAGTTGTGTACATAGATTTACAAACCAGCAAAGCATGTTGACACGGATCGCGCACAGAGTCACTTGTGTTCCACTGATCCTACACTTGTCACTTGTGTATCATCATATTTAAGGGAAAAAAAGAACAGATTGATCGTGTCAGCAGCTTGTTGCATTACAGCAGCGCCACGCACTATGCCGGTGCGCGCGCATTGCCTCACGATGGATCGCCACACCATGGCTCGCAGATTATTACAAGGACCGAAAAAGGTGATGGCAGCGTGCCGCGGTTGATCATTTGTTTTCTTGGGACCTTGGCAGACTAGTCGATAAGATATTAGGAATGTCAAAGTCACCAACATGACTCGTCTCTGCCACTGCCAAAGACACCTCTGACACCAGTAAAAAAATAGCTGAAAATGCAACCACACACTCAAAAAATAATGCCCTGGTTTTATAGGAACTGGACGATCCTGTTTGGTCGAATACCTAACGAAAACTTTCTATTCTGGTTTCCACCACAAATAACCTACAACTAGTTCGCCGCAACATATTATTTAGTTCATGCATGCTCGCTGCGTGCGTGCGTACGTGATATAGGATTGAGAGGGATCGGAGGTGGATGTGGATGGGATTCGGCCTGGCTCATAGTGGAGTACAAAACTTCTGCACTGAAGAAACAGGTAGGCGATGATGATGGTACATCGTCATACATATGCATATCTGAAACACCAGGGAGGGCCAAAGTAAGTACTAAAAAGCCGACGAGCCACTACGCCGGCGGCCGGCAGCTCCGATCCGGCACGAGCTCGATCGGTGATCAGTCTGATCTCAGGATCTGGCCAGTAGCTGAGGGATAAGGATCTCCCAAATATTTAATGGAATGGGTAGTATAGACGCAACGCGATTGAGTGAACCGTGTAGCGTCATTAGATAGGACGACTGATGGAGCGATCCGTCTCGGCTGCAATTCGGTAACGCCTCTCATGTGCTCTGAGCAACATGCTAAAAAGCCTAAAAGTTTCCCACTCACAAACAAACTAGCACTAATGACTCTTTATTTATCCATCAACTTGATCTGCAATTTAAGCACTGGCCAGTCGTATGTATGGAAAGTAACTGTACCGTCGGTGCAAAAGTTTGTAAGACACATTCTCAAACCATTGTCGCTTCCAACGCCGGAGCTCTCGGAGTAATGCGCACGGCATGGGGCAACAGGTGACAAGCTCCAACAGTACGTCTTGCTCCCTAAAGTTTAAGATCCTCTTTGGTAGGGTTTTTGTTGAGACTTTTCCAGCGATCTAATAAAAAAATATGCCAAACATGTCACGGTTTGTGAAGTCATAACCAAACTGAATAAAAATCACGAAGGCCGGAAGGAGGACCTTTGGTGCAGACCACGCTGTCGGCAATACCGATCCACACCTCCATGGCTGGCCCCCGCCGTCCCCTTAGGGCTGTCGAGGAGATCGACAGTGACAACGCTTTCCTTTCCTTTGGGGCGGTGACGGACTCGGTCGCGGCGGGAAGTGCATGCTTTCCGCTGGCCCGTTAATTACATCCCCAAGAACTTCGGGGCCTAGGGCTCAGGCCTCGGGGAGCTTAGGCTTCACTCTCCGTTCTGGTTGGAGTGGCAGCAAAGAACGTTCTCGGGCGACACGCTCCTTGGGAGAGGCCCCCTCCGCACCTTCGAGCGTGGTGGTGGACGCCATGTTCAGGCTTCCGTCGCGGTTTGTGCTTGCAACGGTGCCTCGCTTTTCTCGACGGATGCATGGCTGCCCCGGCCGCTATTTGCTCTTCGCGCCCAACCTGTTCGGGGATGTGGGGTGCCATCGCCGAAAGCACACACCGTCCGGGATGCTCTTCACAACGACTCGCTAAGCGGGACATCGTTGGTGCGCCAACGGTGGCAGTCATCGATGAGCTCTTGGCGCCTTCACGAGGTTCTCGCAGGAGGTTCAGCCTACTACGGGACGTGCAGGACTCGCTTCGCTCGGAAGTGGACGGCGAACGACAAATACTCGAGCGCCTCGCCTACCAGCTCTTCTTTGCGGGGAGGACCACACTTGCGGGGCTCGGAGGTCTCGGGCGGGCGCCGGCACCGCCAAAGGTAAAGTTGTTCTCGCTGGCTGGCCTTGCATAGGAGGCCCCGACGGCAGACCGAGGAGGCGCCATGGCCTCCGGGACGCTGGCGTAGTGCGCCCTTTTACTCACAGGGACGATGAGTCCATTGACCACCTCCTAGCCTGCGTGCGCCTTCACTTTCGGCATGTGTGGCATCTCCTTGCCTCGTGTCGCCCTCACGCATTTCGCACGACCGTCAGCGGACTCCACGCTTGTCAACCCGGTGGTTTGGACGCGGGCCCTTGTGCCACACAGATTGAGCCGGGCGCCATTTCGGCCGGGTTCTTCTCGTCTCTTGGGAGACTTGGAAGGAGCGCAATCGGCGAACCTTCAAATCCCGCCTCGCGGCGAGGCCGCTTCAACTCTTCGAGACCATTCGTAATGAGGCGGACGACTGGGTGGCGGCGGCCCCGGGATAGGGATAGTGGTCGCCGCGGCCTCGGCAACCTGAGCCGCGCTCTCCATCCACCTAAGCTTCACCCCTTTGTAGCAAAATCGATTTTCTCTTAGTTTACACCTTATTAGCTCCGCGTTACCTCGTTGTCATGTGTTGGCGTTCTAACTTGTACCATTCCCACGGCATCTTGCTATGGAAATGCTGCAAGTCATGTATGAACTATCTTGATTCTCTTAATTAAGTATTCAAAAAAAAAAAAAAACTGAATAAAAAGAAGTTGAAGCCGTTTTAGCCTATTCTAAATATATAGCTTCACTTTTCCTGCGCTTCAGGTGCCTGAAAATCTAAATATATAGCTTCACTTTTCCTGCGCTTCAGGTGCCTGAAAATGGCAGAGATTTCAGACGACAGTTTAATTGTGTGCAAACAACATGGAAGTAAATAGAGGGAAAAGATATACGTATTTCCATCAGACATTTCATATACAGTACGTCGCCTAAGAGGATCCCAAATTTTTTTTTTTTGAAGCGACATTTCAGCTGCCCGCTATATTAAAAGAAGGAGACGCCTGGGCGCGAAAGTTACAAAAAAAAGCGCATAAAGAAAGAAAGGAAAAACAAAAAAAACTCACCCGGTTGGATTGGGACATCAACGCTGGTTATCAAGAGGGTTACCCAAACTAAATTTTGGAAACATTACGCCGCAGGAAAGAGAAAAAACACTTACAAAGAAAAAAAACTAAAGAAAGAAAAGGAAAAACTTAAACTGGATTGGGACATCAACGCGGGTTACCACTCAACGGGCCAACCGCTCAAACTATACACACCGCGGGTTGGATTGGGGCGCCAACACGCCATACACACCCACATGACAACGAAAAGAAGAGAAGAAGCACAACAGCGTATCCACCCACCAACCGCCTCTTGGCGAAAACATCGAAAACCTCCGGAAGTGAACCGGGGCCATGATAGAGAAACAAAGGGGGGCGCATACCATCGCACCAAGAAGGCCGCCACCGCGGGACCCTTTCGCGAATGCTGCCGCACAAATCAAACCACCCGGACGGAGTGAAAACACCGAAGCCCGAAACAACAACGCTGGGGGGCCTCGCCTCATCCGGCCGTTGGGACGCCACTCTCACGCGCGCTGGGGACCAACCCGCCACACGGCTCCACACTCGGGACTCGTTTCTTGTATTGCCGTCAAGGTAGCAAGATGAGACGCCCCACCCTCAAGGTGTCATACCAAGCCACCAGCCACCACCGTGGTTCGAATTCATCTCGTTGTTTCCCCCCTCGCACGAAGCCACCGCCGTCAAACCAGCAGACTAAGGATGTCGCCTGCGCCGTCTTCCGACGTTAGTACCGCGACCGGGTGGGTCCGACCATACTCGAACAAACCCGCCGCGGATCCGCTGCAGGCCAAGTCATCACCCGCTGCCGCGTGCGCGCAGCGCCGTCTTCCGACGTTGTCCGCGACCGCGACTGGGCGATTGCCAAGCAACACCAGCGCCGCGTAGTCACGCAAGTAGCCGAACGAAAGCAACTAGCGACGACCCTTTGCCACCGAGGAAAGCGGATGCCTTGGCGTGAGGTAGACAAAACCCCCGTCGCATGCCCTAGGGACGGGATTGCCACCACCGGCCGAATAAAACCATGAGCAGTGAGGTCAACCACCACCGATCGAACGGGCCTCTAGAGACGCACGCCTCCAGGGAGGTCACGACATCTGCATTCGCGCCGCCGCCGCTGCCTCAAAGCCGGAGCAGGGTTTTTCACCCGGAGGCCACGCATGCCAGGGGTTTGAGCTCCAAAAATGGCGCCCTCAGCGGGGAAAAGCGACGTCCGAGGACGCCGCCGCCATTCCACCGTATGAAATCGGGCGAGGGCTTTTCGCCGGGAGCGTCAAAAACCCCGCTGCACACGTACAACTCAGCGATGCCGGCACCACCACCCACGGTCATCCCAGCCGAGGAGCGCCACCGTCGCAGATTACACACATCAGCGCCGCCGGCTTCTCCTCATTGTCGCCGCTCCCCGCGCTCCTAGAGAGCCGTCGCACCAGACACGCCCTCGTACAAGCTCTCCACCCGGGCCCGTCGCAGTTGCCACAGCGAGCACACGCCCGTGAGCCACCGGACGCCACACCTCCAGATCAGCGCCGCTCCGCTCACTGGGGGTGCACGGCAGGCCGCGCAACCGCCCTCGTGGCTCGGGTCCGCGCTAGCGCCGCATCGCCGTAGCCGGGCCATCGCCGCCGCTCTCGCGCCCTACGGGGATGCACGGACGCCGAGCCACCGCCCTCTTGGCCTTCATCCGCCGCGCGCCGCCCATCGCCGGGCCGCGCCCGAGCCGCCGCCGCCGCTCCTCGGCACCTCCACCGCCGCTCGCCGCGATCCGGGTAGGGAGGGCCGGATCCGCCATGGGGGTCGCCGGATCTCGCGACCCCGCTGCCCGCCGCTCGCCGGGACTCGCGCGTCTTCTCCGCCGCCCGGAGCTAGCGCCGGGAAGGATGGGGGAAGGCCGCCGCCGCCGCCCCGGAGTCCCGCGCAGCTTCCCGGCAGCCCTCCGCGGGCGGCGGGGAGGGATGGTGGGGAGGGGGGCGGGAGGCCGGATGCGAGCGCCGCCGCCTCGAAGTGTCGCCGAGCCGGGCGACGCTGGGGCCGGGCAGCTTGTGACTAACCCCTTAGATGCCAGAGGATCCTAAATTTCAGTCACCTGATTAATAGCACATGTCCCATATACTTCTCGAATCATCTTATGCATTCAAACATGTCACCATTTTTTTAGACAGGCCAAAATCTGGGTCTAAATAAGAAGCACAGCCGCATATAGACAAATCTACTACAAGTTACAAATGCAAATAAATATTAGAAGTTTGAGACTGTAATCTTGATGGGCCAAGAGATTCTGGCAACCTGATGTCCTGGTCCAAGAAGAATCCAGATTTGGTCTATTTGGCCACTATTAGGCAGTGTCGATGGCTCGTCTCCCTGCATCCCAAAGAATGTAGATCGGTTCAGTTGTGGGCTAATATTTCTCCTTCACTCAAATAATACACCATTGGTGTTCTTTTTTGAGCCCATTTTTCGTTCTTTAGCGCATGTTTATTTGCTAGACATTATTG
>JADLZK010000857.1:0-13712 GCA_015847255.1 Hyparrhenia diplandra | reverse complement strand
TTATGGACAGCCAAATAATGGGAAAAATTGGATTCAATTGTCAACCGGTCCTATCGAAAATAGGTAGCATAATTTGAAGTTTGCAAAAGAATGGTATTTTGTTTGACAACTAGGGGTATTACTGATGTCATCAAATTTTCCTTCAACCCGCAACTATTATGTGTATGTCCTGATGGTGTCCTCCCTGTATATATCTTGAAACTCTGAAAAAGAATGATTATAAGAGTCATGAGTGCATTGCAAAATATATCTTTATATATACATACTAGAGATTTATTATAACTCACACATGGCTTGCTTCCTTGTATGCATATAATCTAGCCATCGTTTGTATGCATCCAATTCAAAATCTGGCATTTCTTCGTAGGAACCTCTAGTTTTTTTGATGGCAACACATGCATCTACTGCTGGATTCTTAGACAAAACTACAAAGATAACCCTCTCATCATAGTTATTATCTACCATGTCTAATGCATCAACATTGTATTTGATTTCACATAGTGTTGCTGCCCCAGGATCATCAACACTTCTCTTTTTGAAGTACATGTAGTCCCTAGACCCATACCCCAATTTTGATTTCAATGTTGTGAAGTTACCAAGTGTGATTAGACTCTTCTCAACTCTAAATCCCTTAACTACATCTTGTCCCTCCTCACTCCCTAAGCAAACGACATATGCTGTCCAAATTCTCCCGTTCTGCATATACGGCGATGACATTTTAATTACAAATCACGAGCACAAAAGCATGTAATATAGGGTATACGTAGAACTAGCAGAATCCATCAAAAAAGAAAAATGTAGCACTAGCAAAGAATCATCCGACCTGGTAATATAATAGCTTACCAGTTGTTGGTCTCTTCTTGAGACGAAGGTCGAAAAGTTTCTGGTGGATGTTGGCTGTCGTCGCCTACATCTTCGATGCCCGACCTCTGTGATGCTATTTGGTATGAAGGTGACCCAAAGAGCGATGCCGACGCCCTAGGCCTATTGATTGTTGGTGTGAACATTGCAGGTAGCATCGCCGACGCCGATGCAGGTGTGTGCAGTGTTATCATCACCGATTGGGTCCCCCTTGCCGCCTCGCTCAACGTCGGCATCCTCTCGACAGAGTGGTGGAAGGCGAGAAGGAGGACGCTGGTGGTGGGCGGTGGCGTTAGAACCCTAGCTAACTGAATTCTAGATTGGTTTTGTGAGGGGATACAAAGAGTGTCATTATAAGCGTAAGCTAAAACGTTCGGCCGATGGTGGAGCGATAGCTTGGCGCACTTGCTATAAAAATTTTGGGAGGTAAAAATGGCACCACTTTCAAATTTGGGAAGTTTTGATTTTTTTATATTTTTTGGTGCCAAAGTTTGGGAAGGTCGGCGCCAATCTCTTTTTTTCCATGAGTTTTCGTGTGTCCCACTGTCGTTAGGGCCACACTTGTTTACTTTTTTTTTGAACATATATATAATTCAAATACTATTGTGATTATTTGTTGATTTACTCAAGAAACAGTATTAAAATACCAAAATCAAGGTAAAAAATCTAAAAATTTGCATGGACACCTCCTTTTGGTGTAGCATGTTAAAAAAATATTTGAGTCGATTCTAATAAAGTGTTGCTGCACATCCTCACAATGACCTACATCTCTCACACATGTCCGTATCACTTAGTGAAATATACTCATGATACTCATGCTAGTTTGAGATGTGTAGTACCACTTTCTCAAAATCATCTCAAACTTTTTTTGGGGTGTCTATGGAACCAAACTATGGTGTTGTGTGCATTTGTGCAATTTTTAGACCAAGTTTTCCTATTATTGTGATTATTTGTTGATTTAGTAAAGAAAAAGTTAAAATACCAAAATCAAGGTAAAAAATCTAAAAATTTGTATGGACACCTCCTTTTGGTGTAGCATGAGACGATTTTGAGAAAGTGTTGTTGCACGTCCTCACAATGGTCCACATCTCTCACACATGTTCTAGTCACTAGGTAAGAGATGCTCATGCTAGTTTGAGATGTGTAGTGCCACTTTCTCAAAATCATCTCAAACTTTTTTGGGGTGTCTATGGAGCCAACCTATGATGTTTTGTGCATTTGTGCAATGTTTAGACCAAGTTTACCTATTACTGTGATTATTTGTTGATTTACTCAAGAACAACGTTAAAATACCAAAATCAAGGTAAAAAAATCTAAAAATTTGTATGGACACATCCTTTTGGTGTAGCATGTTGACACAAAAATTTGAGTCAAATCTAAGAAAGTGTTGTTGCACATCCTCACAATGGCCCACATCTCTCACACATGTTCTAGTCACTAGGTGAGAGATGCTCATGCTAGTTTGAGATGTGTAATACCACTTTCTCAAAATCATCTCAAACTTTTTTGGGGTGTCTATGGAACCAAACTATGGTGTTGTGTGCATTTGTGCAATTTTTAGACCAAGTTTACCTATTATTGTGATTATTTGTTGATTTACTTAAGAAAAATGTTAAAATACCAAAATTAAGGTAAAAAAATCTAAAAATTTGTATGGACACCTCCTTTTGGTGTAGCATGTTGACAAAAAATTTGAGTCGAATTCTGAGAAAGTGTTGCTTTTGCACATCCTCACGGCCCACATCTCTCACATATGTTCTAGTCACTAGGTGAGAGATGTTCATGCTAGTTTGAGATGTGTAGTTCTACTTTCTCGAAATCATCTCAAACTTTTTGGGGGTGTCTATGGAGCCAACCTTTGATGTTGTGTGCATTTGTGCAATATTCAGACCAAGTTTACCTATTTTTCTAATTATTTGTTGATTCATTGAATAAAAAATGTCAAAATACCCAAATGTAGCTTAAAAAAATCTAAAAATTTATAAGGACACCTCCTTTTGGTGTACCATGTTGACAAAAAAAATTTGATCTAATTCAGTGAAAGTGGTGATGGACATCCTCACAATGGCTCACATGTTGACAAAAAAAATATAAATTACAATGCCATGGTCACACACAAAAAAGTGGCAAAAAAAAAAAAAAAAAATAGAGAAAGGAAAAACATAAATGTTGGAAAACCAAAAACCAGATCTGAATCCTGGCCTCATTTCATTTCTCCTTTCCCAGGCTCCGACTCCTTCGATTCCACCACCACCACCGCTACAACCACCGCCACACCTTCCTGCGCCGCAGCGGACGCCGCCGGCGGCCTCATGTGGAAGAAGAATCTTGCCCAGTCCGCACGCGCTAGCAACCATAAGCATGATAGGAAGACCGAGAGGTGGCTCCGTGACAGCGATGACGACGAGGTGGCTCCACCAGTTGTCGCCAGCACCGGCGCCTCCTCCTCCAGGGCTGGTCCTTCAAGGGGGCCAGCATCGGGCGGCGCTCATCGCGGCGATTGGTATTAGTTAACGCACACAAAAAAATCTGCAAGCGCACGGATATCAATGTAGCGTTCACCTAAGAGTATTCCAAGGTATCGATATCCACGGGGAACGTGAAGTGTACTAATCAAGAGTCAAGGCCGTCTAAGGATAACTAAATATTTTTGTGTAGAGAGAGAATAAGTTTCTAAGTCTCTAATTGATCTAAGAATTAAAGATACTCCAAGTTTTACTTATTTTGGGATGTCAGAACACTAGCCACAGAAAGGGGTGAGAAAGGGGCTAGGAAGCTCCAACTAAAGTCCTACAAGCACCAACTCGAACATGGTGGAATACGTCGGCCGTCAGGGCTTGTTGACACCTGTTATAGCATAATATTATTAGTCAAATTAACATGAAATAAGGGCTTAAGATGAATATCAACCTAAGTCTAGGGGTCTAACTAACATAATTCCATGAGCTTTGGTGATTTATATCTTTTCAGGGATTAAACAGATAAAAGCAGATAAGATCGATGAGAATCGGAAGAGTTTACATCCCATACGATGACAAGACTTAACCGTGAAGTAACTCAACCCAAAATGTGGACTAAAACACTCTAGAAGATACCAGAAGACACCAGAAGAAATGAGAGACCGAGAGGATCTCATCCCCTGGCGGCCGCCAGAGGCATTTAGGCCGACCGCCAGGGAGTTGTGCCCAATCAGCTTCATCTTTTTATGTCGGTTTGTAACCGACTTTGAGGTTGTATCTACACCGTTGCCAAGGTCGGTTTGATCCAAGGGCTATCGTTCATCGCCAAGGGCTATATAAGAAGACCCCCTGACCCCAGGGTGAAACCCTAACTCATTCTACTCATTATCTTTTGACCTGTTGGTCAGAGGTGTCCCAATGTGAGGACAACCTCTTCTCTCTAGTTCCAACCTATATTAGAAGATCATGTAGAACTAGAAGTATTAGAGTGAGTTGAAGAGCAAAAGCATATCGAGTTGATAGATTAGATCTATAGTACCCCATGAGAGTGACTAGATCTAGTCTTGAGAGCTAAAGAGTAGGTGGAGGAAGAAGGGGAAGCACCGGACATGTCGGTGACTCCTCTACGCTTGTACCTCCGGGATCAAAGGCCTTGTGGCACTTGATCCTGAGACTTCTATGGTGGATCAACTTCTTGTTTGAGTAAGTAATCGTGTTAGTATTGTTCTTATTGTTCATAACTCTTATTTGAGTACTTTAATCTATGGGAATCTATATATTAGAGGAGTATGCTTAGGTTTAGGCGTGGTGCCTAGATCGAGGTTGCTTGTGAATGCACCCTACATTTCGGGAACATGTGGTAGTGGTAGTGACAGTACCATTGATTCCTTTGGAGGCCACCCCCCGAATGATAGGCCAAGAAGGACCATGTTGCTGGAGGATTGCATGTTTCGTCCATGTTTTCCTTTGAGTACGTCCCCCTAAGACAATATCAACATAGCTTACAAGGGTAAGAACTAGACAACCGTAGGAATCTTCTTACCTCTTTATCCTCTCCAGTTCCTTAATTGCTGCTCAGGGATTAGTTATATGCCTCAGTTATCTTCACACCATCCTCCCTGTGGATTCGATATTAAAACCCTCTCCCGGGTGAAATGCTCACCAGTATCCGTTCGCTTGCAGATTATTATAAATATTTCTGTAGGCTTATCAAATACCAACAGGGCTATCACCACCTGGGGCTACCACAAACTATCTGTAGGATTGGGTGCTATTCCAGGTAACCACTAGACTAAGCACCATGCCTAATCTAATAATTACTACACTAGCGTTATAAAGACTAGAGAACTTGATGCAAGTGAGAATCAAATAAATAAACTAAAAGTAAATAGAGAACTTAGAATATTAAATGAAGAACCTAATTCAATGAAGAAGTAGATCCGTATAACTACAAAGCTCGAGGAGAATCCGACAAATCCAGAAGCTCCTTCTGATCTCTCACCTCTCCTCTCTCTCTATTTTCTAGATTAGATCTAATGAGAACTAATCTTTTATTGATAGCTAGCTAAGAGGTAGATCCATACAAGGGACACCTCTGATCCAAAAGAGAATAATGAATTAGGGTTTCAGGGGGTGAGGTCTGTCCCTATATTTATAGTCCTGAGTGATGAATCGAGCCCTTGGATCAAACCGACCTAAAACTGACTTAAATCAACGGCTGGATATGATTCTAGGGTTCCCATAGGTCGGTGGAGGAAGCTTCCAGAAGTTGGGCCCGGGATTCCTCCAGGGGGTGCCGCCCGGCACCATGGTGGGGCCACCCGGCACCACCCTGTGACATATGGGCCCAGGCTTTGACGTGCTGCTTCTTGACGTCCTCTAGATCCTAGGAGTTCATACCAATGGTCATGGTTCATAACTTTTGATTCTGAACTCCATATGTGGCAAGTAATAGGTCCGTTTCGATCGTCTTGTCGAGCTCTTTGCAATGGTGCACTCTAATCCATCATATAAGATACTTTTATTCAGTGAAATCCTATGAAAACCTGTATGACAAATGAAAACACCAAACTCGTGGAACTTTTTAGAATCAAATCCTACATCTAGTGTTTGTGATTCCTTTTGTGATGGTAAAAGGTTGACGTTAACCACCGTCAATAGGCGGCGGCGGTATCCACATTCCGGATGTCCCACTAGGGCTTGAGATAGTGGCTCTGGCTCGCCATGGCTCCCCCGCCGCTAGCGCCCATGCGATGGTGCTTCGCTCTCGGAGGGCCATCAACTTCGACTTTGACCTCGTCGCCGCTTCACCGACCTCGGCGCACAACCCCTAGGTGAGGCTAGGGTTTCTTGGATGGGGTTTTTTGAGTTCATTGTAGGGTTTTTTGGTGCTAGGCACCTTGCTTGTGTTTGATCATGCATGAACTCATAGTACGTAGAACCAATAGCAAGTTCTTAGTGATTAGTATAGTACAAGTTTAATTGATTGAATTTGTTGATTGCAATCCATTGATTAAATCTGTTGATTGCATTGCATTGGGTAATGTAAGTTGAATTGATTAAATCTGCTGATTGCAAGTTGAATTAATCCCAAGGCACATGCATTAATTTTTTCAATCTGCTTCAATGGATGCAAGTGACACTCACATTAGCAACTTATATTGTAACATTTCTGGTATGTGTTTATTTTAAGGATTTGATCAAAAGTACTTATGGTATTTCTTCATAATCCATTATGCAAGTTGAAATGATCTCAAGGCACATGCATTTATTTTTTTCAATCTGTTGAATGGATGCAAGTGACACTGAGTTAGCAACTTATATTTGAACATTTCGGGTATGTGTTTATTTGAAGTATATGATTAAAAGGAGTTATGGTATGTCTTCATATTTCATTATGCAAGTTGAAATGGTCCCCAAACAGATGCATTTATTTTTTCCATATTTTGTTTGGATGCAAGTAAGACTGAGTTAGCAACTTATATTTGAACATTTTTGGTATATGTCTATTTCAAGTATATGATCAAAAGAACTTATATTTGAACATTCTGCCACTACATTTACCAAGTTTGCACTTTTAATTTAGTAATTTCGGGTATGGTTTATATATTTCTGCAGAGTTGCATTCACTGCACCTATGCCAAAAACTGAGGTGCAGAAGCTAAAGGAAGACTTGTTGGTGAAGGTGGCTGAGCTGCACGAGGCGTCCCAGAAGAATGAAGAGATGTCTGACAGGTTGACCAAGCTGTAATTGTCTGACTTCAACACTAGAATCAATGTCCTCCTCCTACAAGGTATAGACAACAAGAATGACAAGATCATTGTGGAGTTGAAGGAGTTAAAGGCAAAGATTGAGGAGCTGAAGAGGAGGAGGAAGAAGAAGGAGAAAGTAGGATCTCCCTAGAACTTGGTGAACGAGGTGTCCAAGCTGGACGCTATCCATAGTTATCTCCTGTTTGATTGTGCTTGTAAGTTATAAATATGGTTATGTGTGGTTTGACATGGTTGAAGGAGAACAATTAAGTCTCATATAGTTTTACATGACTTTCAAACTATTATATATATGAAGTTAGCTTTTGCAATTATGAATCTGTTTGCTTGTCATCTTTTTTGTTAATATCTAGTGGCACATAGCCCCTTCCTTGGCCACGCTAAAAATTGTTTGTCTTTTGACCTGCTTGCTCTATAAATGTAGTTGTCTTATTTAAAAAATAACAAACATCCATAATTACACACTTTCTCTGAATCATCTCAAAGTTTACCTATTACTTTGTGATTATTTGTTGATTTAGTCAAGAAAAAATGTTAAAATACCAAAATAAAGCTAAAAAAAATCTGAAAACTTGCATGGACACATTCTTTTGGTGTACCATGTTGACAAAAAATTGAGTTGATTCAGAGAAAGTCATGATGCGCATCCTCTCAAAGGCATACATCTCTAACGCATGTCCTAGTCACTAGGTAGATGTTCAAGCTTGTGTGGGATATATAGTTTCACTTTCTATGAATCATCCCAAACTTTTTTGGGGTGTTCATGGAGTCAAACTATGATGTTGTGTGCATTTGTGCAATTTTTAAACCAAGTTTACCTATTACAATGATTATTTGTTGATTTACTCAAGAAAAAAATGTTAAAATACCAAAATAAAGCTAAAAAAATCTAAAAACTTGCATAGACACATCCTTTTGGTGTACCATGTTGACAAAAAAAATTGAGTTGATTCATAGAAAGTCATGATGCGCATCCTCACAAAGGTATTTTAACCTTTTTTTGTTGAGTAAATCAACAAATAATTACGTAAATAGGTAAACTTGGTCTAAAAATTGTAAAAATGCACTACAACACCATAGTTTGCTTTCATAGACACCCCAAAAAAGTTTTGAGATGATTTCAAGAAAGTGGTACTACACATTTCACATTACCATAGGCATCTCTCACCTAGTGACTAGAACATGTGTGAGAGATGTGGGCCATTGTGAGGATGTGCGTGTTGACACCTGTTATAGCATAATATTATTAGTCAATTAACATGAAATAAGGGCTTAAGTTAGATATCAACATAAGTCTAGGGGTCTAACTAATATATTTTCACGAGTTTTGGTATTCTATGACTTTGCAGGGACTAACAGATAAAAACAGAGAAGATCGATGAGAATCGGTAGAGTTTACATCCCATATGATGACAAGACTTAACCGTGAAGTAACTCAACCCGAAATGTGGACTAAAACACTCTAGAAGATACCAGAAGACACCAGGAGGGAGGAGATACTGAGAGGATCACCTACCCTGGCGGCCGCTAGAGCCACTTAGGCCGACCGCTAGGTGGGTCCCACCTTTCAGCCTCACATTTTTATGTCGGTTTACCACCGACCTTGAGGTTGTATCTACACCGTTGCTGGAGGTCGGTTTGATCCAAGGGTCCCTGTTCATCGCCAAGTACTATATAAGAAGACCACCTGACCCCAGGGTGAAACCCTAATTCATTATCAATTCATTACTAAGTTATTATCATCTGAGTTCATCTCAACTCAAGTCCAACCAAGTCTAGACCTAAGCCCTAGTTCATCATATTAGAAGTAATTAGCTACCTAGCTAGTTCTAGAGGAAGTCAAGTTCATCTTGATTCCTGATAGTCAAGAAGTAGCGGGATCATCGTTCTCGTGGCTTCTCTCTTGTATTCGATCTGTAAGTATTATTATCAGAATACAATTGATATGACTTTGATCTATATCATGATTATATTCTTATTGATATGTATCTTTGCATGCTATGATTATATGTTTAGTTTAGTGAGTTTGTCTTATATTTTATGCATGGAATTGTATAGCATCCACGTAGATGATCACTATGTGGGTGATAAGCAATGTGTAAACGTGGTGTTTATACAACGTTTATCTGCAATTGCACCCTACATTCCGGGACGTGTGGTAGTTCGCGGGAGTGACAAATCCCCGTTGAGTCCTTTGGAGTCCACCCTCCGAATGCTAGGCCAAGTTGAGCTATAATTACGGTGATGATCAAGTTTCGTCCTTGATTGTCATTGGTAGTTGCTTACCATGTGTAGATGTATTGCAACCTTGCCATGATAGCTAGATGTATTGCACTAATTGTAGTATTCATTGACATATGATTAGGAGTATCTTAGGAATATTCTTTCTATTCTTTCTATAACATGCTAATAGCTCGTATGATACTAGTGGCATATGATGATCTTAGACTTGGGTAGTTATCATTTATTCAATTATCTTTATCTTGTGACTTATCCTGTTAATGGGTATTGTTAGATGCATATGGCTACTCTGCATTATACAACTGCAAGTGGATCTCATAAATAAATTATAATCTAAATCATTAGACACCTCTTTCTCTCTACTTGCCATAGACTCCCCTTCCCTGTGGTAAAATATAAAAATAACGATACCGGATTACTCCCTGAAGTGCTACGATGGTATTTCTATCTCGTAAACTTGCGGATATCATGTTCATTCTTTTATCAAGGCCTATCAAGAATACCATACCCGCATTTCTTAGAGCGTTATTGCTAGGGTGACAGACTAGTGTGTAGGTAATGCCTAGAAATGAGTGGTATACCTTGAGTACATATCCTGGTGAGATTAACTCCACTATGCATAATGATGCTAAGATTACACCCCACAACTAACACCGCCTAACTTCGTCTTTGTTGGATCATGAGATTAATTCCATATCCAAGCTAACATAATTAGATAGATACCTTATATATTTCTTTTTTTTAAGGAAGAAAATTTGGATCGTGTAAGAAATATCAACATGCAGCAACACTTTCTTTGAATCGACTCAAATTTTTTGTCAACATGCTACACCAAAAGGAGGTGTGCCACCAAATTTTTAGATTTTTTTACCTTCATTAAGGTATTTTAAAAAGGAAGGAAGAAAAAAAAATTGTTGGAATAAGAAAAAAAAATGGTTCCTAGGATTCAAACCTAGCACCTCAGCTTAAAACCCGTGGAGTCATACCATTATGCTAACCATGTGTTTTTCTTTTGTAAGCGTGAACGATTTAATTTAAGGAGTTATCTCGCATACGACCTATAAAGGCCCTCTGGAACCCAACTCGTTCACTTAACCACATCCGCATCTCATCCCCTCCCTCACTCATCCGCTTCCACCTGCCTCAACAGGGGCTTTTCCGTCGGCGACGCCTCCGCCCCATTGCAGCCATGATTAAGGCAGGGATGAAGAATCCAACCCAGTCGGTATGCACGACCCTCCAGGAGTGCGACTCGCATGGCAAGTTCTCCGGACCAGTGAAGGCAATGAAGGTTCGCAAGGGCAGCGCGCAGCGTGTCATGATCGGCCCCTCCACCTCGGCAAGGGCTTCAAGTGCATGCCACGGTTGATAGGCTTGGGAGATCCGTGGACACGGCAGGTCCGCAAATCGTCGTCGGTCGGGGTCGCCGTACTATCATCGGCAAAGATGTTATCGCCGGAGCATCGCACTCTAGCTCGTCGGTGGTGGCACGTGGGTCGGGAGCTCGTCCCCGCCAAGTCAGCTTCCTCAGATGGGGAGCGTCGTTGCTGGGCCCGCTGCGTTGCCACACTCTCCGACTCTGACTCGCTGGAGGACCACACCGAAGAGGTGAGATTGGGGTTTTCTTGGGTGGGTTTTGTTTTTGGAAATGCGGTAGCTGAATGACCCAAAATTTCAATGCAAGAACCAAATTTGTCTACTGTCATGGTTGCATTGAGATCATATTGTTGAACCACCCTTGATGAACGACCCAATTGTTGAATCATCCCAAAACTGAAATTTACCACTGCTTCTATGTCTTATAGTCACTTCTATTTTGCATCATATATTTTTTCCAACCGGGGTAACCCATTTCCATTACCAAGAATGGAAATACACAACATTCAGGGAAATTGTCAGATAATCAACTAGAAACAGGCAGAGTTGCTAGAAAAAAAGACTCCAAACTGACGATCTAGATTGTTTGCATGTCGACCTTCTCGCATCACCCTTCAACTTGCTTCATCTCCAAGTAACTGGGATTCTAAAAGAGCAAACCCACCAAAAGACTTTTTATTGTTATTTTATCAAAAAACAGCTCGGTTTCTAGCTTTCCAAATTGACCAACAAATGGCTCCTATGCCCATTGTATTAAATTTCCCCCCTGGTGGGTAGCCATGTATCACACCAACTCAAACATTGCATAATAGTTTGTGGGATGTTGTTAGCTCCCACACTTTTAGCTACAATTGACAAGATCACTTTGGCAACAGGGCATTGGAAAAAAAGATGTGAAGCTGTTTCTACACAACTGCAAAACATGTCATTGTATAGCCAAAAAGGGCAATCCTTTTCACTCATAAAGAGAAACTTATCCATATCATTCATAATTTTGTTCAATTTGTTTCTTAAGTCTTCAAAGATCCATCTTCTAAAAGTTAGTTTTACTCCCTCTCTTACCTCTAAAACTGTGATATCCTTATTTTCAGCAAGAGTAAATAGATCAGGTACTAAAATGCATAAAGGGTCTTTGTATAGCCAAGGATCATACCAAAATTTAGTAATACCTCCAATATCAATGGAAATTCCTCTCCCTTGAAGGTAATTTTCTTTAATTTTTAAAAGATCAAACTGTCCACATAGGTGAATCATTTTGCTTCATATATGATTGTGGCACAACTGTTTGTGACGTCATGTTCAATGACATGATGTGCCTATCATTAGCAAATACACCATGTCTGTCTCTTATGAATGTAGATGAGAAGGAGCTTCTCATCCTCAGAGAAGGTGCCTCTCTTCCTCTCCCCCACACTAGTGTCTGTTATCTTCTCTGTGGCCTTGTTGCTGCTAGGGACATCAGTGGCCTCACTCTCAACCTTAAGTTACCCCTTCTGTCTTGACAGCAAAGCTGTCAGCTTGGTTGGGCCCTAAGGGCTCTCCAAAACCTAAGGCATGCTTCCCTATAGCCATAGCATGGCTAAAGATGGCTTCCATCTCAATGTAGAACCTAATAGTGCAGTTCAGGAACTCAGCATCCTTTGGATGGTCCTGCAAAAAAAAAAAAATAGAATAGGAGTCAGTATCCCAATAATCAAGCACCTAAGTTGAGGAATAAGAAACTCTGGGTAGTAGGTGATTATCTTGATGTGATTCTGGTAGTGGTCAATATCCAGCATGATGGCATTGGTGTCATTGTCCCATAGAGCCCCATTCAAGTCCTTAAGCTTGGACACTTTTCCCCACCTTTGCCTCCACTTCCTCAGATGATTGTACACCTGAGTAGGGCTAACTATCTCACCACTGAAGTCCTTGAGGTACTTGGCAACCATGTTGACATCCTTGTCCTTGAACACCTTGTCAGGCCTGCTACCATCACTTACCAGTTGTGCCATCCTCCTCAGCACAAACCCAGAGGAGTTGTTGCTCCACCTCATGGGTCCAGGAGCTGCAGGTGGTGCTAGCTGGGCTTCAGCAGCAGGAGGAGGAAGAGGAACAGGGGCATACTGAGCACCAACAATGGCAGCTGCATGCTGCTGGATCAGGGCCTCATCAAAGACCACTTGGAGGAACCCCTCCTGGCTACCAGCACCCTCAACAGAAGCATGAGACATCCTAAATGTTGCACATGAACACAGATGGAACAATATAGTACAAACTATAGAATCAGAGCACAAATAAGAACCAGGAACCCAAATGGCAAATAAGATTACAACAAATAGAAATAACAATGTTTGGTCTCACCTTTGTCCACAAATTATTACATCACCACAAATCCAAGTGTACCATACCAAGGCCAACAAATAAGACATTAACAACAAGTAACAAGCACATGATGCATATTCAGGTCCTATGAGTCCCCGTGGTAGCCCACATAGCATTGCAGATGGCATCCCTCTTCTCAATCATGGCCTGGGTGTCTTGAGATATGTTGTCATCAACAGGAGGGTTGTTGTGCTGAATTGGAGGCACCTAGTTCTCATTAGGGACAAAACCATCATGGCCAAAGGATATGATCCAGTTATGGAGGATGCAACATGCCAACACAAGCTTCACTTGTGTTTTGAAGGGATGGAAAGGCTTGTTGTCTAGTATCCTCCACCTGTTCATGAGTGCCCCAAATGCCCTCTCAATAGTGACCCTAAGGGAGGAGTGCCTCAGGTTGAACAACTCCCTAGCATTTATGGGTTAGTTATTTGGGCTGTACTCAGATAAATGGTACCTGACCCCCGGTAGGGAGGTAGGAACCCAAGTTTGCACCCATATCCAGCATCTACTAGGTAGTACTTACCTATAGAAAACCAAAAGAACAACTAAGGTCACTAGTGTTGGGTGTGGTGAGGACACATGTGATCAGGACATTAAGGCACATTACCTGGGGGTACAACAAACCCATCATTCCTC
>JADLZK010000856.1:0-103757 GCA_015847255.1 Hyparrhenia diplandra | reverse complement strand
TGTCTACCAATTGATACATGGCATGCATACATTTTATTCCTCGCCAAAAACCGGACTTTGTTGAGCAACTATCCAGTAGGGACCCCATGCTTATCTAAATAATTGATCTTTGTGATATGGTAGAATGACTTGACGCTTGCTCTCTTTTTTGCAACAAGACTTGGTTTTATTTTCAAAAATTAAAAAAATAAAGCATGCTCATGGTTTGACTTAGCCAAATCCTACCAAAGCCCGAAAAATGTCATGAATATCCACTATAGCTACTTCCTCTTGCATTGAGTTTTGTCGCTCCGTTGATCCGCTGCGTTGAGAGAGGCTCATACTCCCAAGATCGAAAAACACGTACACCCATATATACACGCCAGTTTCTCACAATGAGAATTGCGCACAACATGCATCTTCACCATCCACCAAATAAATACTCCATTCATACCATGATCACCTCCTGTTATCAAGAAAAATGCGAGAGAAAAAAACAACAGTCGCAAAAAAAAAAAGAATAAGAGATGAATAATGGACACGTGTCCGAGGGCGAGTAGAGCCCACATCTCCCAAAAAAAAAGAGAAAGAAAAATAAAAGTAGCCTCAGTATCTCTCTAGAAGCATACAAAAAAAAAAAAAAGAGGATCATGAGTCAAGGAGTAACCACAAAGAAAATATATATCATCAATATTTTCCACACACTTTTGCACGTTTCGATCTAAGGGTATGGCACCTCTTTCCAACGATCCGAGCTTGACCCGACAAAACATGCGAGAGGTATGTATGCATCACTCCATTCAAAGATCCACAAAAGCACCACTGCAAAATAGGATGAGTGAGAGTGATACAAACAAGAGTGCTTTGAGAGGAAAGTTCAAACAAGAGTGACTTTGTGAGAGTCAATACCATAAAGAGCAATGCTATTTCTTTCAAAAATTCAAAAACTTACCAAGTCTTTGGCGCATGAGTAATAGCAAGAAGATAGAAGTTCATGCTATTCCATTGCTCAATTGTTCTAAGATAGCTTGGTAGCCACCATGAATGCTCACAAGGCGGTGAGGCTCGAATAACCTTGTATGCAAGCTTACATCTTGGAGATTGAACCACTTTAGTCCCTATGCCTTCACTTTCGAGGGGGCGAGTAAAGGGCTAAGTGTGGGGGAGTTTGTTGACGGTAACCAACTACAAATTAAACACCGTCAACATAACACCAAAACAACCTAGAAATAGGGATTTCAACTAACATATTCCAAAGTTTTGGTGTTTATTTGGACTTGCGGTACCAACTCAAGAATGATCACTTTGGGCCAAAAATACAAAGAAAAAAAGAAATAAAATCAATAAATAGAAAAAGGCCCAAAGAAGCAAATGGCAAGCCCAAACAAGAATCGGGACAAAACGTCAAAACCGAGGCAAGGCCAAGACCACCGCACAACTTTTCACAAAGCAAGGAGGCCCGGCCTACCGAAGCTCGAGCCGCCGGCCGGCCCCCCCTTGGTCCGCGCGCACCACCTGGTGCGGCCGCATCCCGGCCGAGGCGGTTCGGGCCCAGCCGGGGAGGCGGTTTGTTACCTTCTAAAACGGACACTACCGACGTTGGATGGTCGGTTTGGCGGATATGAAAGGTTTTCCTAGGTCGGTTTTGGTGATTTTAGCACTTAGGCCCCTCCCCTTTTGTATAAATAGCTCCCTCCTTCACCTCTCTACACAACAATTCAAAGGAGAAACCAGTCCACTTGTGCAAGAGAGAGTAGAATTAGTTCTTCTTCTTCTACTTCTTCTATATCTTCTTCTAATTCTAGAGAGTGAGAGGGAAAAAGCTAGAAAGGAGCTTTGTTCTTTCTACCCGGAGTTGCCGGTTCGCCCCTCGGTGTTCCGCGGTTCCTAGGAGGGGCCAGTGCGGACTTGTCGGTACCCGCCCGGCTTGTACCTCTGCAAGCTACTTACACTTTGGTAAGGAGTCTTATGATTATCTTGCAGCTACTTAATTTCCTTTCGTATATTTCTTAGCTGTTGTAGACTTGCGGGATTGGTAGATTATCTCGTTAAGAGCGTTAGTTCTTGGTGAAGGAACTCTTTGACCGGAGAACCTTGGCCAACATCAAGAACTGTGACCAATAGTGCAAACGTGGTGTTTGGACTAGCGTTCACCTACCTTTTGTGGCGCATCCCACGGTTGAGGGGGTAGGCGGCTTGGTCGTGACAAGCCTTGTCCGTCCCTTGAAATCCCCCCACGTTCGGGTGTGGCGCAGTGCTAATTGCCGGAAGCTGCCCAGTTGGGCGTTGGCCGGTGCCCGAAGTAAGTAGACAGCAGACTCTAGAAATCACTGCTTGGAAAACTTAGCCTATAGATACCTTGCTACTCTTAGAAAACATACCCTTGCCTTAGGTTGACACAGACCAGAAAAGCCTGCTGCGCAACCGTCCTTGTGTAAAATACGATACCCTGCTTACCACCGGGTGAAGTGCTACAACGGTATTTCCGTGCGCTTGCGGATTTCTCTGTGTGCGTAAGAAACACCAACAAGCACTGTGCCATGCTTCCCTCAGGGTGAACCCGACTCTTTCAAAACCTATTCAGAGTACTCATAAATCTCTCATACGGATACATGTGGTGGAGGTACATCGGTCCAAGATACCTGATCTCCTTAACCGGATGGACCATGAGATGGACGGATATGTCGAAGAAAGTCGGCGGGAAGTAAGCCTCAAGGAGACACATCGTGTCACACATGTTCTTTTCAAGATCGTTCAATTTTTTCGTTCGTCGATCACCTTACGAGAGATTGCATTAAAGAAGGCGCAGAGGGCGATGATAGCCTTTCGGACCTTTTCCTACGAATATGTTTTGGATCCCGACCGCAAGCATCGTCGTGAGCATGACATCGCAATCGTGAGCCTTCATCGGAAGCATTTTGTTCTCTTTAGCGGGCATAAGTTTCCTGGACTGGGCTGCGTATCCGGAGGGAAGTTTGACACTACGAAAAGAAGTCGCACAACTCCCCGCTTCTCTCGGCGGGTCGCTTTTCGGCGCACAAAGGTGGGCGGGCACCGGGTTTCGTCGTTAGGAAGGAGCTTGGGCCTTATGTCCATCTCCTCTAGGTCAACTCTTGCTTTATCATGGTCCTTCGATTTCCATTTGTCATTCATGAGTGTCCCAAGCAAACTTCCAAAGACGTTCTTTTTCACGTGCATGATATCTATCTTTGTGGCGAACCGCTATGTCTTTCCAAAAAGGTAGCTCCCATAGGATTAACATTTTCTTCCACCTCTTCTTATCGGCGAGGCTTTTTTGCGGTTTTCGGCTCTTCGAGCTGCTTTCTCTTTCTTTCTTTTCTCTTTGTTTCCTTTGGTTCATCAGGCGGGGGCGGTCGTATCCTTTACCACACCTTTCGTAAACTCATTCCCCATTGAAATGCCTTGGTGCAGGTTGCTTTCTCCTTCATCCCATCAAACCGACATTTCATCTCATGGTATGGATGCTTTGTAGGAAGGAAACGTCGGTGCTTTACATAAACCCTCTTCTTTGAGTTATTAAGCCAAACAGTCTCGGTGTCGTCTAAGCAATGAAAGCGAGTCTTTCTCTCCTTTGCTCTCTGCCCGGACACGCTACGGTGTCTGGAATATCGGTGATTGTGGTGAAGAGCGGGGCCGTGAAATTGAAGCGCTCTCTCTTGTAAGCATCGTACACACCGACACCACCCTCTTTCCCGGAGCTCCTTGAGATCGTCAACAAGCGACCTCGGTACACATCGATGTCAATACCGGGCCGATGAGGACCGTAGATCAAGACCGACATCATCATGTACCTCCTCGTGTTACATAGCCACGGTGGAAGATTGTAGATAGTTAATAGCACCGGCCGGACACTATGTGTGCTACTCATGTTACCAAAGGGGTTCATGCCATCCGTGCTTTCGAAAAAACCGAATATTCCTTGGGTCATCGAGAAAAAGTTTTATGTTTGTGATCAATGTCCCGCCACCGAATACCATCATCTGGCTGGGTGCCTTATATAATCATCACGCTTCCGGCCATCCGAAAGTGCCATGTCATCGATCGTGCGTCCTCGGAGGTTGCAAAAAAGACGTTTTTAGGCGAGGAATTATTGGAAAGTACCATGCAACCTTCCGAGGAACTTTACGGCACACCTCCCCGCTTCTTCACCATCATCGGTTGTTCGTTTGTAACGAGAGGTTTTACACTTGGGGCATGCGGCAAGATTTGCATAGTCACCCCGAACGGGGATGCGATCATACATGCAAGCATGAATTTTCTCGAACTTCAATCCCAATGGACAAACGATCTTTTTGGCCTCATATGTCGTCTTTGGCAACACATTCTGTGGGGAAGCATATCCCCAATCACCCCTAGCAATTGTCTAAAGCTCTTGTCGGTCAATGGTTCTCTCGCCTTGAGTTGGAGAAGCTTTAGTGTACCGTATAGCTTGGAAAAACTCTTTACGCTAGGCGAAGAGAGTGGTGTCCTCATATCTTTCAAGAGCTATTCCAAATTCTTCAACTCTTCAGCCAGTGTATTCATCGTAGCCTATGCCATCACGCGAAAAACTTGTCCATATCCTCAACAAGGGGGGACGGGGCTCGCAAAGAAAGCTCTGCTACTTCATCATCGGTAATTATTTCGTCATCCTCAAATGCCGCTTCTTCCTCGCCACCGGCACCACTTTCGGGAACCTGCGCTTGTTCTCCGTCGTTGACACCTTCTCCATGCTTGTTCCAACTTGTGTACCCAGCCATGAAACCTCGAAGGATTAGGTGGGCATGGACCGTAAAAGAACTCAAGTATTGCATCTGGGGTTCCCGCAGTCCACACATGGGCACCACAAACCCGGCATCTGGGTCTCGCGCATATCGGCCTCCGCAGCGGCTAGGAAAGATTGCAACCCATCTATGTACTCACGACCGCGCGTCTCACCGGTACATCCGGTGGCTTCGATCCCCCATCGTCTACAAAATTAAGCATGGTGGAAATGGAAGAAATCCTCGGCCAATTTAAGTCAAGATATTGTTGCCAACAACTAGATGCTTTAATTCTATCTCAGGCCATTATGCATTAATCGATGCGAAGCACTATTGTATTTTAATTAGAAGCGTCTCAGTAGCTAGGTTTGCTCACCTACGCTTCGTAGATCGGCCCGACCACCATACGGCGACCCCTTGCGTAGCCGGGCGGAGCACGGCCCGCCATCGGCGAAATCCCTGCGGGGCTGGCGGAGCACGCCTCGACACGAAGATGGCGGCCGGAGCACGCGTGCGCCCTTCTTCGCGCCGCCGCTGAAAACGCACGAGCACCAATATAATGCCGGAGAGGAACGCGGTGACAAAGGAGGAGAGCTCTAAGCACGCCCGGTGAGTACTTACAGCTCGATATGGCGGAGCACACACCAACGCAGCCGGCCCCCCCGTGCGTCGCTCCTCCGGCCCCCCCTCTGCGGTGTGCCGCCACCGCCGAGAGAGAGATTTCAGTGCTCAAGTGTGTGGCAAAGAACGCCTTATATATATCCGCGCGTAACCCGAAAGCGGCCTAACCCGAACGCACGCATACAAGGTACGGCGCCGCGTATTTCAAAGAATCGCCGCTAACGATAACCCTAACCGTGTATCGCCACAAACGCATATCCGCTTTTACTAGGTAGGGAGTACTATAGTTACGAGACACATGGTACCACATACGCCGCCAGAATCCAACGAACGCGGCACGCTGCGTCGTGATGAGCCGATCCACTTACACACGCATGCCGACATCCATCGCCGGCGGAAACGGCCCACTCGTTGTACCACAAGAGAACGGGCCTAACATGCGTCCAAATTCAGGCCCAAAGGAAGGCCGGCTGCGAGGAGCGGCGGAGGCCCGCTCAAAACCGGATGCGAGGCCCGGCCAAATTCGATGCCGGGTACAAACGCGTGTCAATGACCGCGCGTCGGTAGCGGCGGCATGACATGTACGCACACCCGCTACACATCTTGTCCGAAACTATATGCGCATCGGTAATGGCCGAGACATGTACGCACACCCGATAACACAACTCGTCTCGAAACTATACGCGTCGGTAGAAGGCGACATGTACAACACAACTCGTGTAAATAAACGCTAACACATGTACGTCACCTCCTAACGTAACTCGCCTGCGAAAATAAACGCTGCGTCGGTAGTGGTTGTGACATGTATAGACACCTGATAACACAACTCGCCTAAAAAATAAACGCCGTCGGTAGTGGTTGGGACATGTACGGACACCTCCTAACACAACTCGTGCGAAAAATAAACGCGACTTTTAGTTTACGTGGGCCGCTACTGCACCCTTGTACTGTTCCAAGCGCCGGTATCTACGCACGCGTGCCTGCATCGGTGTCAAGCAACATGGACGGGTATCGACCACACGAAGTCTGTGAATCCACGCTGTCTGTAATACTCGTAACGGGCATGCACGGGCGGCGCGAAAAGGTGTCTCGTAAGTAAAAACACGCCTCAATTAGGGGTTGCATCCACGGTCGATCGGTCTCGAAAATACTGTGATGAAACGCGCGTGTCCGAGATACGTTGAATTCTACGCACACTCGGTTTTAAAAGCGTCGCCGTAGCCGCGGCGTGCGCGCCCACCAAGGAAAACGCGTGTCCGATTAAGAAAACAGACGCGTTACATGAACATGCGTGCCTCAGTAATGACCTCCTATTATCGACGCCAGTATTGGTCCCGCGGGACCATCCGACGCCTATTACCGACGCGCACCCGGCCAGCGCGTCGAATGTCACAACACGACGCCAAGTTATTAGCGACGTCTCTGGGCTCACTGGCGGTTATTAGCCTTTTTTACATAGTGATTGATGAATGACTTCTTATCGCGGTTAGTCAAATAAGAAGAATAGTTGAAGGATATGGCGGCGAACTTGTTGTTGTTGAATATGATCCTTCTTCTTTTCTTTCTTCTTCTTCTTGTTGTAGGAGATGTCATCATCTCCATCATCCGAGCTACTTGATAGCTCACTTGACTCCGCTTCTTCTTCTTGTCTTTTGCTTTTCTCTTGCTGCCCTTCTAGCAGCCCTTGCCTCACAAATCATTCTTCTTTGATCTTTTCTTTGAAGCTTCTCGGCAAGCTTGACGCTAGCTTGCTCTTCTAGCTTCTTCTTCTCTCGTTCTTGCCTTCTTGCATTTCGTCTCGCTTGTCTTGCGGCTTTTCTCTCGGGGTCGGTAGCATCACCCTTGATGGTGCTCTCGCTAGCTGTAACGAGAGAAAGCTCGCTGCTGCTGGCCTCCACCTCCTCCACGGGAACAGTGGTCTTGCCTCCTTTCTTCGATCCCTCCGGTGCGTCCATACTTCACGCGGTGAAGCGTATACGAAGTATCCAAGCTCCGATACAACTTGTAGGATCTGATGGAAGCCTAGAGGGGGGGTTGTTAACACCAAAATTTGGTAAGGCCTGGATGACCGATGGACCAAGATACGATGATTCGGTAAGAGGTCATTCGGCTAGCAAAAGACAAGCGTGTACGCCAGTAGCATTCGGGAAGCCGCCGTTATTCGGTGAGGAACCCGAGTCCGAGAAGGAGCCGAGCATGAGATGGTTCAAATAGCGTGGAGCGTCAAGGGAGATATTCGAGGACGAGGGCCCACGTCACGTGCAATTTCATGACTCCGAGAAGACTTGGAGGACAATGTATCTTAGCTAGATATTTAGTTATATTTATTCATAATTAGTTAGGACTCGTCAAAGCCCGTAGTATAAATATAAGACCCCGCAACCGTAAACAATCTACCAAATCAAATACAACAAACCCGGCTCCATGCCTTGGCTCCGCCACCCCCTCGAGTCCGGTCATGTCGTCGATCTCTTGCGAGAGAGGATTCATCGACCCGTCGACCTCCGTAAAATACCGGCAACCTTGCACCATGTCTAGTATCGTCGGGCGGATTTAGATTATTGCAAGAAGTCTTGTTCATGCTTAGTATCGTCGGCGGATTTAAGCTATCGTGGGACAAGAGGGTTCTTTTGTCGATCATGAGCCATCCGGTGGGCTAAGGTCCGGCTAAGAGCTAGTTATCGGCTTCATTAGATTTTGGCAAGATCTAATGAATTCATTAAGTTACCACGTGTTTGCAATGCTTTCAATTTATTTATTCAATTATGTTTGCACACACTTTTTTTGCCCAATTTAGATTGAGAAGTCTCGGCTTTATCTTATCATAGATCTAGTTGCTTTTAGTACTTTCATTGTTCATCTTACCGTCTTTCGCTAGATCTATCTCGCTTTTATCGTAGTCGAGATAGATCAATCTAAGTTGTTACATGTTGTGGGTTCGTATACGTTTAGGTCTTGACAGATCGTGTCATCATCCGGTGGATCTGCATCTTTGGGTTACTCTAGAGCTAGTCATCCGGTGGACTAGAGATCGCTTTTTAATCGATAGGTTTTTACGTAGGGTAGTTCCTTCTTCATGGACCCGATTCGGCAAGCTTGCCGAACACGGTTATGCTTTCACGTGTCATGAATATCTATAATGATGTTTATGATTTATATTTCTTTTATTTATCATGTTGTCAATTAATTCGATCTATGCAATAGAGTCGTATAATAGCACATCATAATGATCAACTTTATTTGTTCAAACATGTCTTTATGATCATTCGGCAAAATTGTTATTACATCATATCTTCATATATGTTTACCGAATGCATTCATTATTCATCGACGGATAACTTTCATAGCTATATGTCTTTACATCCAGCCTTTTAGAGCCATACATGCGAATCTGTCTTAGTCTCACCGCATGTTCCGGATCTCACATTTACCTCCTTGTCAATTAACAGTCAAATTGATCGCACGCCTTCGATTCAAGACACTTTCGAAAGCGAGTAAAGCCAGCCATTCCGGCTTGTCGGTGTGTGCGGGCGCAGGAGTAGGATTTTTGTGCCTACACACTTTTTTGGCACGCCCGTGGGACCACTCAAGATCAAAACACGATGCGACAACGTCGACAAGGATAATGTCATCCAGCTCGAGATGAATGACCTACCAGCCGATCAAGAGGCCATGGTGAGAGATATATGCGCGGCCTTCGCGCAAAAGTGCATGTCATGCTTCTCCAAGCACAAGAGCGGCACAATCATCCAAAAGACAGATCTTCCAAAGATAGTGATGTCCGGTGATAAGGAATATGCTCAAACAGTTTCGACACGTAAGAGGGGGCGGGAAAGGAAGATGAAGAACCAAGTCCTCAAGAAATTCATCGGATGGAAGAGATTGTTGCAACCGCCGCCGTTGGGAGAGCAATGACTAATCACAATACGGGCGTTCTTCAACACTTTTCATGATATCATGAAGGCTAGCTTTAGACCCGAGTTTGATCAACACTTTGAGGCTCGGCTTGGTGAGCTTTCGGGGCAAGATACATACATACGCCTAAGCCACCACCAAAGAAAGGAGCTACAAATCAAGAATCTGGGAGAGAACAAGACACCGGAAAAAAACTAGAGGGATCCGGAGCCGGGACTCATGGAGAAGCGGCGTTCGTGCACAGGAATCCTCCAAAGATACAACACATACTCAATAGCTCCAATGGCCGGTGGGTTGCGAGAGAAATCCTTTTGGCCCCGGTTACCGCGAGAGTTCGTTGACTACTCCACAATTCATGCTATGCCAAATCCAGGTATAAGCCACCGGGCAAATCGGGACAATTTCATGGACCACGAGGAATTCAAATATGGATATACTCCTAGCGAGGATGGCCGATATGATGCAACACCAATTTGGGATCAAGCCCAAGAATCGGCCCTATGTGTATCGGTCACTCTATCCCGATTGGTACAACAGTGGCGCGCTTCCTTCAAGATCAAAACCTCCAACCGACTTGACCAAGTTCTCGGACAAGACGACACCTCTACTACCGAACACATTAGTCGGTATCGATTCATTGGGAGAGCTTGCCAATGATGAAGCATGGAGGATTTGCTTCTTCCCATCATCTCTTACAGGGCTGGCTTTTACATGGTTTGCCACGTTGCCGGCCAATTCTATTGGAACATGGTCCGAGCCGAAGACAAATTCCATTCGTACTTCTACAAATGCTCCAATGAAAAAAGAGCTCGTTGACTTGATGGGGTTGACACGTATATAATGAGATACCACAAGAGTTCTTGCGTAGGTTCAGGGAGACAAAGAATTCCTGCTACTCTTTGAGCTTGCCAGACCATCAGTTGCCGGCTGTAGCCATTCGGGGAATGCACCCAGCCATCAGGGAAAAGCTAGCCGGCATGGAGTTTGATGACCTAGGACAACTCTCAAGGCGCCTATCACTCATGGCCAATCGGTTCGAGCATCAAGAAGGACACCCATTTTTGAAAAGGGGCAACGTGTCTTTTCGGACATACAACCACTTCTGGAAGAGGGTGAAGACGAAGATGATGGCCGGAGGACATAGCAAACTTATCGAATTTGCTTGGGGCAAGGAGCCCGTCCGGGTTAACCAAATACCGGATGAAGACACTCAAGGGGGCATATGACTTCGATGTCTCCAAGTCGAAAAAAGCTCTTTGAGTTCTTGGTCAAGGAAGGACGCATCAAGCTACCGAGAATCATTCTATGAAGCGTCCCGGATTGGGTCAAGACGGCAAATATTGTGGTTTCCATGACATGATTACTCACAACATCATCGACTGCCGAATCTTCAAGCGGCCAGATTCGAGAGGGCTATACAAAGGGGGCTCCTTAAGTTCAACAACAAAGATGAAAGTGGATAAGGAACCCTTCCCTGCAGGCATGGTTGCTTTCGATACATGCATGGTTTTACGCCAGTGATCCTAAGGGCAAAGGCCCAATGAAAGTGCCGACTTACGAAAGGGCAAAGCAAAGTGGTTCGATTGACCCTAGTCGGCGGTGTCTAGTGTTGAGCTCCAAAGAAGATCGTGTTCGGTTCCCAAATAACCCGAGCGGAAGAAGGAGAAACCTCCAAACAAAGGGTGACATCTCGTGATATCTTTGCTGAACAAGTGGCAAAGACAAAGAAGAGAAGCAATATCGTAGAGATCAAAAACTTGCAAGAGAACAACGAGGGTATGAGGAGGAGATGTACCACCGAGAGCGGGGAGGAGTACATGAAAGAGCAAGAGGAGTCTCATTGGGACTGTCCTTTCTTTAGGCATTCTTTGGAATGAAGGCTTGAAGTTGCCCGCTAGGAATAATTGCCCCGAATGCAAAGTGAGCAATACCACGGGTACCGACAGCACGAGTCAACCGCCGTCCCATCCAAGAAAGACTGGGGGCACGCTTCCCAGAGGATGATCGGCGCTTAAAAAATAAAGACAGTACACCTCACGTCAGTAAAAGGATTGCAGATCAAGCATGGGCTGATGTAGAGGATTCTGATGACGACATGGACTCTCCTCAAGAGTATGTGTGGCAAAAGGGATAGTGGTGCCCTCCCCGGTCTAAGGAAGAGCCGTAAGAGAAGAGTCCAATGCCTCAGAACAAGGAGCTCAAGGAAGCAACAAAATTTAACGCAAAACAAGTATGGCGCCCAAAGAAGAAAACTTCGGGAAGCCACCATTCGGCGTAAGAATATTCGGCAAGTGGGCGTTCGGCGGATGTTAGCATGGTGTTCTTCATTCCTATAGAGTTTGCAGCTCCTACAGAGCAAGTCACTGATGATCCAGAGGAACAAGATGCCTATTCAGATGAAGAGGTTTATTCTAATTTTGATAACAAAGAGATGATTGATCTCCTAGGACAGTTGGCTCTATCAAGACAAGCTGTGTTCGACAGGCCTAGGAAGCACAATCATTTGAAGCCTCTTTACTTGAAGGGATATGTGAATGGAAAACCTCTGACTCATATGTTCGTTGATGGGGGAGCTGCAATCAATATTATGCCATATACAACTTTCGTAAAAGCCGGGGATGACCAAGGAGGATTTGCTCAAGACGCACATTGTGCTCGGGGACTTCACCGAAATCCTTCGAGATACCCATGGAGCCGTTCACGTTGAGTTGATGATCGGCTCAAAGACTTTAATCACTACCTTCTTTGTGGTCGATAGTAAGGGGTCCTACAGCTTATTACTTGGAAGAGATTGGATCCATGCTAACTGTTGTGTTCCATCCACCATGCATCAAGTCCTCATCCAGTGGAACGGTGATGATGTCGAGATAGTGCAAGCCGACGATTCGGTAAGCATTGCCGCTCTTGAGCCATCGCTTGCGGGGGAATATGAAGGCGTGGAGTGCTTCTCGGAAGAGAGTGGGAAGAAGGTCCCGTCAAGACTTTCGCTACAAAGACCAACAGCCGATCGAGATAGTCGGCTCTCATAGTAATTTCTAAAGAGAGATTTCGTGTCGGCTTTTAAAGAATCAGTTATTGCCAAATGTGATTGGCCGACACGTATGAGTTTAATGGTTTTGAGCAAAGAGATTTGTTCTATTCATGAGACATAGCCGATGTGTAAATCATCGCCTTTAGCAGAAAAATACTCCATAGAATTGGAGAACAGCCGGCATAAATATTGTTATGTCGCCTTTAGTGCAAAAAATATAAAAGCATCAATGTGAAGACAGAAAGGTTTTTATTCAAGAGTTCCAGAAACATGTTACAAAAGTATTGCCGAATACATCATGGAGGATTTCTACTTGGTCCTAATCCTAGATGTTATTCGGCATAATCTTGGTTCTGAGATCTTCACTTTCCTTTCGTGGTTTTCCCCGATTTTGTCGAAGGGCTTTTACACTCGTGGGCATTGATGGTTTCACCGGGTAACAGATTAATCACTATATCCAAGAAGTCAAGTGTTTTGCGTAAGCGGTCGCTTAGCCGATATAAAATATTCTTTTAAAGGTTGCTTGTTGGAGACGTTTCACCTTCCCTCGGACCGACATTTCTACCCCCGGGTTGGTTTGTTGGGAAAAGGAAAAGTGAAAGCGTATTCAATGCCACAGTGAAACGATTAACTTACGATTTAACCGGAAGTAAGATTTTAATATCCGGCTAGTGATGACGTCATCCGCTTCGTAATCGTTGGTTCGTCGGCATTGATTCGCAAGTATTCCGTGATTGTACAATAAAGGAATTAAAAGACCCAATTTGGAAAAGGATTTCATTGTTCATCCTAGATACAAACTAATCCTCCAAGAGGTTAAAGACGGCTTGGGGATCATTGGATAAAGCTACAGCGGTAGCATGGTCTTCATACACGTTCATGGACTCTTCAATGTTGTCAATGTCCTCTCGGAGCTTCCGAAAAGCCGACGGGGTAGATGGAGTAATCTTCACCCGATGCGAGTTGATGCCCGTTAGACTCATGGCCGCTCCTAGATGCATCCCAACAATGGCGGCGTCGTTGATGCGGTTATCTCGCCACGTCTTCAAAGGCGTTACGCTCTTGTCTCGCCTCGGGCCTTCACCTTCTCGGCGGAAGACGGATGGCGATCGCCGTCAAGCGCATTGTCGGCCGCAAACGGCGATTTACGCTAGAAGGCTGGCGGTTTTCTTCAAACAAGGCTGTGATAGACCAACGAACGCGTCGGATAGAAAGGATACAATGCGATAAATAGAATCCAAATCTAAAACCGACCCGGTGTTGGTGCTTTGCAGAGTCGCTTGATGGAATCTTCTTGATCAAGATTCTTGATGCGGGCATTCATGGAGTACTCGCCAAACTCCTTGATAATCTCATCCTTCTTCTTCTTCTCCTGGCGGTACCACAAATCTTCCTCGGAGTCAGATAGATACTCCAGTACAGGGGAAGAAGATTCTGGTTGGGGAAGAGGAGAGCTTGGAGCAGGCATTGAGGAGGCAGGAATGAGAATCGGTCTGACCCAAAAGAAGGGGAAATCAAATCGAGAGGAATATTGGTCGGATTGAAAAACAAGAAGATGAACAGTAACAGTCAGGAGTCGCTAAAAGGGGGGAATAAATTTTCTTACTCAAGACGTTGCCGACGAGGAACTCGGCTCCCACTTGCTTCGTCCTCAGCCGGACGCTTGCCGTGGTTGTTATCGCCACCCGCCATGGATCCTCGCCGAGATTGAGGGTTTTTCTGCTCGATAAGGAAGAAGGTGAACAGATTGGAAAGCAAGAGCGGTTTTTTGTTCTGGAAATAATCATGGGAGTTATTTTATAAGTCAGATTGCATAGCCATGAAAAGACCGTCATATGGGCTTAAGAGCATACTGGACCAGGTAATAAGTGGGCCAGGTTATTTGGGCTTTTCCAATCGTATGGTGAAAGGGTCATTCGGCAAAGTTCAATTCAATACTAGGACAGCTGAGTTAAAGGCGTAAAGATCAGTTCATAAAGACAAGCCACAGGAAGTGGAACTAAAACTGATTTTATTGACCA
Source organism: Hyparrhenia diplandra (assembly GCA_015847255.1). Lineage (NCBI taxonomy): Eukaryota > Viridiplantae > Streptophyta > Magnoliopsida > Poales > Poaceae > Hyparrhenia > Hyparrhenia diplandra. Next base: position 89,427 of record JADLZK010000856.1, on the reverse strand, counting down.
AAGAAGAACCACTGCGTACAGGATTACATATCATTTTTTCTACATTTCTTCCTAATCAAAGAGACTATTGTAGACATCCTTCGAGGCGCTGGCGGTGCATCCTCGTTGGGCGGTCGGGACACGGTGTTTCTACCATCTCAATCATCCGACGAGATGCGCCAATCGAAGGGCAAACCTTCTCAACAAGCCTTCAAAAGGATTAAGAAGGGATGATAACCAAAAGCAAATTACGGAAGAAGAAATAACATGAGAACCAATCTTGAGGACTTACGATTGAAGTTCCATTCATAAAAGTTCTGGTTTCTTGCAAAAATGTCCAGATCCTCTTCGATGTCTTCCATGTCTTCGACAGCTTGCTCGTGCGCCTCGCGCTCCAACCTGAGTGCCTCCTGCACTACTGCGAGTTGGCGGCGGAGTTCAGCAATCTCGGCATCACGAGGGCTTCAAGTGTCATCAAGAAGAGGGAAAAGATTGGATTCGGTATATAAGGACATGAAAATACAAATGACAAGGAACTTACTCCATTGGAGAGAGGCAAGAGCCAGCCGAACACTTTAGATCTTGACGGAAAGAGATCTGGATGACTACTGAAGAAGTTTGCCCGTGTTTATGCACTAAGGAGACCAAGGAGATCTAAAGTGATTAGAAAGTTAAAGGGGCCTGTTCGGTATTTATCTTGAGAAACGAAGTTTACTTGGCTTGCCGATTCACATTGGGGGAGATTTCGGTGGTACTCCCCAAAGGGCGGCGAAGGGTTGAAACAAAGGCTTTGCGAGGAGACTTCTAGAAAATGGGCCTCAGTAGTTTTTAGCCTAGTTAAAAGGCTTGGCCCGAGTTTTAGCAGATCGTGGTCAATTTCAGAGCAAAAGAGCCTCTTTTACTCTAAAATTGAGGGGGCATATGTTAACACCAAAATTTGGTAAGGCCTGGATGACTGATGGACCAAGATTACCGATGATTCGGTAAGAGGTCATTCGGCTAGCAAAAGACAAGCGTGTACGCCAGAGCATTCGAAGTCGCCGTTATTCGGTGAGGAACCTAAGTCCGAGAAGGAGCCGAGCATGAGATGGTTCGGCAAGCGTGGAGCGTTAAGGGAGATATTCGAGGACGAGGGCCCACGTCACGTGTAATTTCATGACTCGAGAAGACTTGGAGGACAATGTATCTTAGCTAGATATTTAGTTACATTTATTCGTAATTAGTTAGGACTCGTCAAAGCCCAGAGTATAAATATAAGACCCCCGGCAACTGTAAACAATCTACCAAATCAAATACAACAAACCCAGCTCCGTGCCTTGGCTCCGGCCACCCTTCGAGTCCGGTCGTGTCGTCGATCTCTCATGAGAGGATTCATCGACCCGTCGACCTCCGTAAGTACCGCAACCTTGCACCATGTCTAGTATCGTCTTATTCACGCTTATTTTTAGATTATTGCAAGAAGTCTTGTTCACGCTTAGTATCGTCGGGCGGATTTAAGCTATCGGGGGCAAGAGGGTTCTTTTTTGTCGATCATGAGCCATCCGGTGGGCTAAGGTCCGGCTAAGAGCTAGTTATCGGCTTCATTAGATTTTGGCAAAATCTAATGAATTCATTAAGTTACCACGTGTTTGCAATGCTTTCAATTTATTTATTCAATTATGTTTGCACACACTTTTTGCCCAATTTAGATTGAGAAGTCTCGGCTTTATCTTATCATAGATCTAGTTGCTTTTAGTACTTTCATTGTTCATCTTACCGTCTTTGCTAGATCTATCTCGTTTATCGTAGCCGAGATAGATCAATCTAAGTTGTTACATGTTGTGGGTTTGTATACGTTTAGGTCTTGACAGATTTGTGTCATCCGGTGGATCTGAGATCTTTGGGTTACTCTAGAGCTAGTCATCCGGTGGACTAGAGATCAGTTTAATCTGATAGGTTTTTACGTAGGGTAGTTCCTTCTTCATGGACCCCGATTCGGCAAGCTTGCCGAACACGGTTATGCTTTCACGTGTCATGAATATCTATAATGATGTTTATGATTTATATTTCTTTTATTTATCATGTTGTCAATTAATTCGATCTATGCAATAGAGCTGTACAATAGCACATCATAATGATCGACTTTATTTGTTCAAACATGTCTTTTTGATCATTCGGCAGCTGTTATTACATCATATCTTCATATATGTTTACCGAATGCATTCATTATTCATCGACGAGATAGCTTTCATAGCTATATGTCTTTACATCCGCCTTAGAGCCATGCATGCGGAATCGTCTTGGTCTCACCGGGCATGTTCCGGATCTCACGTTTACCTCCTTGTCAATTAACGAGTCAAATTGATCGGCACGCCTCGATTCAAGACACTCGGGCGAGTAAAGCCGGCTATTCCGGCTTGTCGGTGTGTGCGGCGCGGGGGAGTAGGATTTTTGTGCCTACGGGGTGAATAGGCTTATCCCCTAAAATCGACCTGTTAAAACTTCACAAAGTCGTCGGTACAAATATACGCGGCACTGCCGCGTATAGGCACGGCTGACCGCCGTGTGAAGTCGGCGGACAAAAGACGAAAACAAAGAAAGAACTTCTCTCGGCCAGGGAGGCGCGGCACTGCCGCGTCCACAAGCGGCACTGCCGCGGGTCACTTCCTAGAGGTGACCTCGAGGTGAATTGGAGAGCTGTATCCTTAGAGATGGTGATTCACCTTTGTTCCTGCACACAAGTACCTCACAGAAAACTAACCAAGTATGATAGAAACGCTGCAACAAGATAGATCGGGATGAAACCCTAGCTCACAAGATAAATATGCAAGAATGTAAAGAACACAAGTGACACAAGGATTTATCCCGTGGTTCACCGTCGCCACACAGGCTGGGTTACGTCCACGTTGTTGAGGTTGCCACACAAGGCTTAGCTTGCCCACCGGCTTGCTTTTTCCGTCGTTCACAAGTCTAGGGAGTTAACCCTAGAGATGTGGGGTAATATATTGATTTTGTGTGAGGTTACAAACCTCCCAAGGCTGCCACACGAAGGGGGCAAGCTCAAGGGCGACGCCTAGCCGTCTAGGAGCAAGCTCCAAGAGTAAAGAACCCTAGGGTTCCGGCCAAACGTGAACCAAATGCTCTTTTGAGTGGGGGAAGTAGTAGATCCGGTCTTCAATCGAAGTTTGCTGCCTTTTCCCTCAAAAATCCCTGGTGGGAAGTGAGAGATTGAGTGGGGAGCTCAAGGTGCTTCAATGGAGGTGAGAGAGAGAGCAAGAGGTGAGAGCTGGCTGTTTTTCACGAGGAAGAAGAAGGTCTGAGCCAGGTGACCGTTGTGGGAGGGGTAGAATGGGTATTTATACCCCACGGACCCAACGGTCGGAGTTAAGTGTGGCACTGCCGCACTTAACCGCGTAGGGCGCTACCCGCACCATTCGCAAAGATTGCCGCCGCTTAGCTTTGCTAACTGTCGAAAGGTGTGAAACTTGAAGATTTCTTTGGGATCGACGCTTGGAGTTGAGTTTTGTGATAGATTTGAAGTTTAGAGCACTTGGTCCACAGGTACCCGAGAATCCTAGGATCCCTCTTGATAGTACGACATTTCCTAAACTCAAGATTCAAAATATGAAATAATTTAAACGCCTTGATCCGGAAACACCACCATCTAGCTCATGGGACACCTTTGGACCTGTACATCAACTCCACATTTTATTCCCTACATGTCATCTTCGTAAACCTCATTAGTCCCCTAATTCGGTGGTCATCAACGCCAAAACCCACTTAGAGCTTGATTGCACTTACAGCATCCCTTGCTTGCCTTCAGGAGTCAATGTGTTTGTATTTAACAACATGGATTTAACAAGCTTCGACTTCGATTACGCCTTCTTACCTTCTGTGGGGGTGGCCGGAGGGGCCATTACTTCGTGGAAGCGGAGTGTCTAGGATGCCGTCGTTTCGCCTACTCGGCGGTTCTCTGTCACCGTATGCCTGTTCTCGCCTTTGGGGCAGGGGGGCGCATTATTGCTTAACGAACGTGTACGGGCGATCCACGCGGGTGGACAAGGTGTCGTTCCTCCTGGAGCTACGAGACGTCCGTGCGTCACACCCAGGCTCTTGGCTTGTGTGCGGGGATTTCAACCTAATTTACCATGCCGCAGACAAGAGCAATGGGAGGCTACATCGGCATCGATGCATGATTTCCGGCGCTTGCTCGATGACCTCTTCCTCCGGGAGTTACAACTTCACGGGACGCCACTTTACAACCAAAGTCGAGCGACAAGGACACACACCGCCCGCTAGTTTCGAGTGCACATCACCGACTTCATCAATGGCATTAGATGTCGGACGATTTGCTATCGCTTTTCCCTCGCCACCACCTACAAGCCTTATCCTCCAAGATCGATTGTCACGCCTCACTTTTAATGGGTCGTTAATCACACGTGTTTGCGCAATATCTCAATTGTTTACGTGATAACGCACAAATATGTATGTTAGTCACGAATGATAATGGTATACGTAAATAATAGTAATAACTTCCTCCCGAGCTTTATAAATATAGGATAGAAAGGGGCTTACGGTGGCGGCGAAGGGTCACCAAGCCGGGTTACAATATCGAGGCCGTTGGCCAACCGAGAAGCGGTGGATTAACTATGACACCGCCCCGTGCTCCACCAGGGCAACTTGTGCTTGGATGAATTCTGGGCTTCAACGTCCTTCTCCTAAGCAAACACCTCGCGAACTCCTACGATATGCTATCCTCTACCATGTGGTCGAGCTTACCTTCACATGTGCCGATATCTGTAAAAATAGAGGGGTGAGTACAAACATACTCAGCAAGTCCCAACCAAGGGATGGATGTAATTATTAAGGGTTTGGGCCCTAGCATTGTCTCTAAAACCGCTCTCGCTAGTTTCGATCACGGTTGTATCATATCATCAAAAGCACCACACAAGCATCCGAGTAATCATATCATGGCACCACAAAAAAGTTAGTCTTCATCAATGTGTAATCTAATCATAGATGTTCAGGCCTAGCATTTGTCTATTCCAAGGACGTGGCTATTCGAATAGATTTAGATAACTCTGCAGAGGTTGTACAAATTTCCCCACACGATAGGCATTGCCCTCACCATCGTGACTTGGCTTAGACAGGCCTAACAAGATCCGTACCCGCTTGGGTGCTACCCTAGGTGCATTGGTATAATCCTACCAAGATTTCTTGGGGGTTGGAAGTGGGAAGATCACATAGCATCCCACTAGCACACAGCATTGCGGAAGATCACATAACAACCGCTCAACAATAACTCATTCAACAATTCATAATTCATATAATTCATAATCATATCATCAATATCTCAATTGTTTACGTGGAATATCACATAGCAACCACGCCAACCGGACCATGGGGCCACTTTCCCCATGTCTGCTCCCGATAGATCCTTGCCTGCGCCGGCCACCTAGGATCGAAATTATACCACGACCTAACGGGGTGTGAATCAAGCCACCCCATCCTAAATTTCGGTTGGCGTGTGGGGCTGTATGCGAAAGTTAACTAGGTAGAAGGTCTATAAACCGGTCCTTAGGGAGGCGAGTATCTCTCCGCAGAAATCCCTCCACGGCAATTCCCATAGTAACCCATCTCACTATGAATTACTATCACCCACCTCTTTTATTGGTTAGGGTTCATTAGGTGATCTCATGCTACTCTTAATTATAAACGTATGAGCGTAGATAATGTGGATGAGTATGTCATCCGTCTTATCTCCATAGCTACGTTATCAGGCTCGTACCACTCTAGACTAATCAAATTATCACAGGTCAGCATCATGTCTATTATCGTATGCTTTCCACAACTCATCAACATCTGGGCACCTAGCCCCTCAATAATTCATGGGCACCTATCCCCTCAATAACATAAGGCACACAACCATTCATAAACATCGAGCACTCAGCTCCTCATAATCATCAAGCACATAGCATCGTGGAAGATCACACAGCATCCGCTCATCATCATCTCATATCTCATCGCATACGATAGTGGCCCATGACCTCAAGATCTTATTGTCATCATCATTATATCATACTTCATTAAGGTCATCGGCACAACGTTGAACGTCTCTAGCTTTCCTCGGGCGGAAGCTCCTAATCGGGTCGATGAAGAACTACGGCGCGTACGTCGACAACCTAGCTTGAACTAGAGCAACCAAAACAAGCATAGAACATTATGGTGGCGATGGGTTTGATGCATTATGAAAGTCGTTTCACGCGAAACGGAGTTAATTTGCATGAGATATGGATTTTATAATATTAATCCCTAATTAAATCATGAGGGTAATATTATAATATAATTTTATCATGTAATAAAATTGGAACTAATTACATGATAAAATTCTATAAATCAAATAATGAATTTAAAAATTTTCTAGGAATTTTTCTCAATCGAAAAAGTATACTTTTACGCTTCTATGTACAAGCCTGCGGGTAGATGTAGCAATTTACATAATGTACACGGGAATCGCTCCCTACACGGGTGCCACGTGGGTCTAGGTGGACGCCACGCGTAGATTGGGATGAGTATGTCGCCACATGGGAGCCACGTGTATAACAAAGTCGTCCCGTTGGCTTGTGACGGAGGGGAACGGGGCGGACGGTGACGGGTGTGTGTCGTCGTCTGATTGGTTGCCCTTTGACGCCGTTACGGCTGGCGGCATAGACGCCGGACGGGTCCTCGTCGTCCACTCTAGGCGGCGGCGCTCCGTTAGAGCTTCGTCGGAGATGGCTTTCCATCATGCTTTTCTCCCCGGCGCCCGCTCCCGTCCTCATCTTGGGCCGGATGGTAGCCGCCACGGGGGGCGGGTTGAGGCTCTGCCTCTCGTCGGCGGCGTGGCGCGGGGTTCCGGCGGTGGTGCTCCGTGCGAGGGCCATACGGAGAGGGAATGGAGCCTGGCTTGGCTACACAAATTGAAAGAGAGGACCTTGGATGGACTCACCTTGAGCTCGAATCGCGGAGACGCCGCTGAAAAAAGAGAACGGAGAGGCGGCTTCCATGGCGGTGGTGGACATCCGATTTGGGGAAATCGGATTTCCTCGGGAGGATGGATGGAGAGGGGAGTTGGTAGAGAGCAGCACGCATTCCTGTTAACACAAAAATTTGGTAAAGCTTGGATGACAGGTGGGCCAGCACTTAGGCGATTCGGCAAGGAACCATTCGACAAACATCTTGTGATCGGCGACGCTGTAGCATTTGGGAGGCCACTACTATTTGGCTAAATCGTGAGTCTAGGGAGAATTCAAGTGCATGGCTTCAAAAGGTGATTCGGCGAGCTTAAGGACATTGAGGCAAGATTATTCAGGAGAAAGCCCGTGCCACGTACGACTTCAACGACTCTAAGAAGACTTGGAGCACAATCTATTTTAGCTAGATTTTCTTTATTGTAATCATAGTCGGTTAGGACTCGTGTCAAGTCCAGGGTATAAATATAAGACCCGTGGCAACTATAATAGATCTACCCAATCAATACAACAAACCCGACTCAGCGCCACCCTTCGAGTCCAAGTCGTGGTCGCCGATCTACCGCGAGAGGAATCATCGATCTGTTGACCTTCGTAAGTACCGGCAACCTTGCACCATGTCTAGTATTGTCCGGCGGATTTAGATTATTGCAAGTAGTCTTGTTTACGCTTAGTATCGTCCGACGGATTTAAGCTATTGGAACAAGAAGGTTCCTTGTTGATCATGAGCCATCCGGTGGGCTAAGGTCAAGCTTGGAGCTAGTTATCGACTTCATTAGATTTTGGCAAGATCTAATGAATTCATTAAGTTACCACGTGTTGCATGCTTTTATTTATTATTTAATTATGTTTGCACACACTTTTTGCCCAATTTAGATTGATAGGGCTCGGCTTTATCTTATTATAGATCTAGTTGCTTTAGTGCTTTTGATGTTTATCTTATCATATCACTAGATCTACTTGTCTATCATAGTCGAGCTTAGATCAATCTAAGTTGTTACATGTTGTGGGTTCGGTAATGCGTTTAGATCTTGACAGATCAGGTGTGTCATCAGGTGGATCTGAGATCTTTGGGTTACTCTAGAGCTAGTCATCCGGTGGACTAGAGATCGGTTTAATCGATAGGTTTTTTGCGTATGAGTTCCTTCTTCATGGACCCGATTCGGCAAGCTTGCCGAACACGGTTATGCTTACATGTGTAATGAGTATTTATAGATTTTGTTTAGATATATGCTTTTAGCTTACCATGATTAGATTGTATCATCCTTGGATTAATCTAGTTGCGAGAAGTGGTTTAGATCTGCACAAGTTGTATCATGCGCGATGGATTAGCTTGTTAAGGGTTTAAGCTAGACGGGTTTAGGAAAAGCTAGGCGTCTTGGCGGACTAGTTGGATGAAACCTATGCATGTGTTATATTTAGATTAGATTTATATTTATGATTTACCGCTTTTATCTATTATGTTGTCAATTAATTCGATCTATGCAATGAGCTTTATGATGTCGTATCTCAATGATCGATTTACTTATTCAAACATGTCTTCTTATGTTCATTCAAGAATCGTACTCATGCATATTTCATACATACTTGCGAATGCATGCATAAACACTTGTGGGACGATAGCTTCTATAGCTATATGTCATCGAAAAGTGGCTTCGAGGCCGTACAAGCGAACTGTCTTGGTCTCACCAGTGCACGTTCACGATCTTGCACATTGTCTCCTTATCAATTACAGGTCAAATTGATGGCACGCCACGGATTCAACACACCCGGGCACCCAAGTTAAGCTAGCTACTTCGCTTTGTCGATTGTGTGCGACACAAGAGGCACTTTTGTGTCAGCGGTTCGGCGGGTAGAGCTTGGGAGGGAATAGCTCGATCGATTGAGCTTGGTCGTGTGCTATTTATAGGGGCGCCATGGATGTTCTCCGCCCGGTGAGATATTTCTCTCGGCTCTTGATCTTTTCCCCGCAACGCCTACGAGCTCGTGGTGTTCCAAACCGGTGCTCGTCGATAGCTCATTACTCCGGTGTTTGGTCTCGTCTCCGCGAGGCTACACTCAGTGCGATCACAACGGCGGTCGTCCGCATCATGGCGGCAATGCCGGTAGTTGGCCACAGTGCTCGTCCGGTAGAGCTTTGCGGCGGCGTGAACTCCCACGGTGCGAGGCCGTCGGCGTTTGTGCCGGCGTGCTCCGCGTGCTCCGGTGAGCTGTTTTGCCGTGCGGTCGTGTTGTCGGTCATGGCGGCAAGGTGGTCCGTGGCGTGGCTCGTGGCGCGATGACCAAGCGCCCGTGGCGGTGGACGTCTGGGAAGGCGGAGGCCCTTGTCGCCGTTCCGCGTCGTGGAGCTGTCTCGATTTCTCGGCCAGTCGTCCGATCACATCGGAGGGGCCAGCGGTGCGCCGGCAAAGCCTGCGTGGGCGCTGTGCGCAATTACCTCCACTCCGGCACGCGTGGGCTTGAGGTGGACGACAGCGGAGGTCCTGTGGATGGAGCCAGCCGCTCCCCTGTTTGGAGGTCGTCTCGCCCTTCGTCCTGGTAGGGCACGCGGCAGAGCGGGGCCACGGTGTCGCACCGTGTCACGGCGCGAACAGAGGAAGAGGATGGAGCTGACGCTCCGGTCCCACTTGTCGGCGATGGAAGGGAAAAGGAGAGAGTCGCGGGGCGTTTGGCCAGGTTGCTGCCGCGCTGGGCCGGCCCACGCATGCGCGTGCGGAAAGGAAAGGAGGAGCAAAGCTAGGCGGAAGAGAAAAAGAAGGGGAATTGAGCCCATGACCTCTTTCTACTTTCTATTTCCTTTTCCTTTTTCCATTTCCTTCCTATCCTTTCTCCTTTTCTATTTCTCCCCGTTGAGTACTTATTTTATAAGCACAATATTCCATATCTAAAACTCCAATAAGCCTATCTCCCACTAGGGGTCTATTTAGGAATTCTCGGCGTCTGATTAGCTCATGTGAGTAGTAACCGAAATTTCAATGAATTTGTTATCCCGTCGACGACCTCCCGCGGCCTCCTCGCCGACCTTGTCGGCTGCCCACCTCCTCCACTAGGATGTCCTTCCGTGTCCGCCCGATGGTCTTCCCCGCACCGTCCGCCCACCTCCTCGCCATAAATTGCCGCAGCCCACCATAAAAACGAAAGGCAAAATAAAAGGCGTACCGCTTCTTGGCCGGCTTCACTTCACACCGCCGATGCAAAGAAAATTGATGCTCGCCCACCCCGAAAAGCGGGGAGGGAGGAGGTGGCGTGGGGCTGCGCCTCTGCTCTGTCCGCCGCCACCGGGCTCACCGCCCGAGCCGCGCCGCCACCAAATTGAGGAGCCACGGGGAAGCAGCGGCGTGGAGAGAGAGACGGACGACGTCGGCGAGGAAGCTCCGCCGCGCCGCCGATTCGAGCCGCGCAGCTCCGATTAGGCGGCGTCGTCGGCCTTCGCCTCTCGCGATGGTTCAGCTCACCTCTCGTGGGCGTAACCGCCGACTTAATGTGCCCCCAAGAGTACTTGTCTTCCATTAGACACTAAGTACCCAAGTGAGCACAATAATTCACACACCGTTCCGTCGAGACACCCAAAGGGAGAACTTCGAAAATCCACATTTTTCCATCGATCATAAATGAGAGAGTAAAGCTTACAACATTCTTAACCATTTCATACATCACTTTAATACATCGAGTTTTCAGCGGAAATAAACTTTATTTTAATGACAAGATACAAAAGTTCTTTGGAAAACATTTTTGGTGAGACTTTTAAAATAAACCCTAAGTCCGCAACGCGAAGGAAATTCTCGCCGAGCCCACCGGAGATTTCCACACACAAAAGTCACTCATCAAAGACTGTTACCTCCGCAATGGTAGAACAAACCCCGAGTACTCAATTGTACTCCGCAAGACTTACCCGTCGGGAGGAAATAAAAGACTCCAAGGATATGCAAGGCTATTTGGCTTGTGGGTTTATTGTAGTTTGCAGAAGCATTACTAAATGTGCATCCTTATATTTATTTTATAAGCGGTCATGATTAGTTCAATTACCTAACCATTCTAGGTAAGCATCTTTGCTACTTTCAAGCAAGAGTTGAGCCATCGAACAATAATTTTAATTCCATCTTCCATATTCCATATCTTACTACGATGCGGATACCGGGCCAAGTCGCACCGACACGGCGGCGATTCGCGAATCAATGTCCCCACTGGTACCCGAAAAACACACGCCCGCTTGCGCTACAAAAATACGCGCAAGCAAAGACTAACCCCTTCATTTCTGCTTGAGGCTCCGGGTCCCCGCCCCAAACTTGGACTCGAGCCACCACTACCCGAGTCCCGGACTCGGTATGGTCCTTGGACCTCCAACCTTTCCCCGCCTCCATTCGGTCGACACGGAAAGAGCCGGAAACCTCGACATGAAAAAGAACAGTCTTCCCGCTCCCATAAGCAAGTATGTGCTCGGGATAATAAGATCCGTGACTTGACCACCATTCCATTGCAACGAGCGGTCCTTAATCGACACAGGCAGGACAAGCACAATCAGAGCCTCGCTCAGATTGCCTAACCAAGTCCAATCCAAATCCAAGTACAGTCCTGCCCGGTCTCCAAATTATTATCCATATATAATCCATGTAATAGTATCATAATAAAATAATATTTCCTATCTCTCGCGAGTAATCGGAAATCACTCGTCTTCAAACGAAAACCTATAGCATAGCATTCTACACGAACCTGTCATGCTAGTAGGACTCATAGGATAAAGATATATTTATGCAAGTGGATTTCCATTCAATTCCTCAAAACGTAAATGCACAAACATATTTTATAAAGTGCGTAATAGTAGGGGTTATGAACCGGGGGCTTGCACCTCAGGTACGATTTAACCAAAGTTAGCATTCCATCGCAGGGACACGATCGGCAAGGCACCATTTTTCAGCAACTCCAGATGACTTCATGATCCGTCGTTGTTCCTATTACGATGTACGCGGATGCAACGTAGAGACGTAAATACAACGGTAATCGTAACTCTGGAGATATGAACACGTCTCGTCTCTCAGGCTAACGAGCTAGTTCCAAAGGCTAACGTACTAAGCTTTGCAGCACGTGACAAGCAAAACGTCATTTACCCAACAAGCGTTCTAGTTATATAAAACTCAACATATTTCTTTACTTTGCTTTATTTATATTAAACCAAGGTACATTAGTTACTTTAATAAATTTATTGCTCACGAGCTACAAAAATTACAGAACCATGTGAGATAAAGATATTAACAGGTAGATCATGATTTTAGGAAGCTAACAAAACTTGTTCCATAACGTTTGGATTTCCACGCAAATCTATATTAAATAAACAAGCTTTAGTTTAGAAACTAAATTAGAAAACGTTTTCAATTTTGAAAAAGGGCCTGCGGTAGGCTATTCAGCCCAGCAGTCCACGCGAGGCGCCGTGCGCCAGCAGGCCGGCCCAGCAGCGTGGAGCTCACGCGTGCATCAGCAATTTTGCAAACGGGCCCCTGAACCAACTAGTTATTACGTAACAACATTGAGCACTGTTCTTACAGTCACGACTTACGCACAAAGGCCCTCATACTATCTTATCTTTGCATTGGGGAGGTCCTTGACGAACCTGCGCACGACGGCGCGGCGAGCGGCGGCACTGGATGTCTACGCCGACCACTAGGGGTTGTTCCGACCCAAACTAATAGACAGAAAACACTCTACGGCGCAGGCGGCAACCTAGAGCTGCGGTTGGATGCCGGGACTGGCTCAAGCGAGCGCTACAGCGGCGGTGCAGCGGTTCTCGGCGGCTACGCTGACGTTCCGGTGACCCTACGCGCTCTCGGAGGAAACGAGATAACGACGAAGCTTCAGAGGCTCACCAAAGATCGTCCTGTAGAGACGGTTTAGGCGGAGAAGTGTCGAGGTGACCCGACCACGTGCGCACAGCGCGAACGGCGTCGCTCCGCCCCGGACACCGTCGCGTCATCACGTCGTAGGCGAGTTCCCTAGCGCGAGCACCGGATATAGGAGGTCAAGGCAAGCTCGTTGACGTGATTAATCGAACCAAAACCGACTGTACAAGCTTACTTCTAACCTTGCTCTGCTCCCGGCGGTGAACCGACCGACGGGCACGAAACCGCCAAATTGGCCCGCGACGATGCACGACAGTGGCTCTAGGCAGGCTCGGTGCCTATCTAACTTCATTAGCTACTCACTGGTGCGTGTAGCCGAAGTGAAACGCCTTCGGCTAGATGAATTGGAAGGGCGAGTACTTAAGGCGGATGGCTCCGTGCGGTGGAAGCAACATGAACACGTGCGCGCAGATGTCGTGACGAGGAGCTTTGGCGCAACGTTCTTGGAGCTGAGTGGCAGGGCAGCGTGAACCAGGCGGCTATGTCGACTAGCGAGTCAAGGTGAGGCAGAGCAACATCCAATCGCTGCGACGCCATCAACTACGCCACGACGAGCAGCGGCATCGAAGCAGAGAAGCGTCACCTCGGTGCTGCGATAATTGTGTGGCAACAGCAGCGGCGGGACCGAACGCAGAGAAGGCAGCAGCACACGACACAGGCGAGCAGGGCAGGCAGGGAGACGTCTCGTCGTCACTGTATCGGAATCAGGGGCGGGGCAGCACCGCGCAGCAGCAGCAGGGAAAGCAGCAAGCCGACGACGGACTCGGCACTATCGATTTGGAGCAGCGAGGCAGCAAGCAGCGAGCGACGTGGTCATGCAGGACGCCCGGAAGTGATCCATGTGCGTGCGGGTGCAGAGCTGCCAGAAGTGCGTCGTGGGCCTATCTTATTATCCTTCTAATTTCCTTCCTTTTCTTTGATTTAACTAAAACATATAAATAACTGTATTGCTATTTCCTGGCCACTAATCCACACGCATATATATATATATATATATATATAGGTATTCTATATATTATCTGGACAGTGATTAATAATCACTGCCCGAGCCCACCCAGCGCACCGGAACCTCGAGCCAAACCCGTGCGCTGCCCCGTCCGTCCGTTTTCCTCCGTTATCCACGACCCACCCGCCCACTGTATATTCTATTTTTTTTCCGTTCTTAAATATTAAAAAAAAAAAAATAGATCGTGGGAGGGGAGGGGAGGGGAGTCGGGGGAGACGCTGGTTTATTCTCGCGCTCCCGTCGCACGACCACGGATTGACCCCGCAACCACCGTTCCAGGCTAGCTCGCCGCCGCCCCTGCGCCCGCCCCCACCGCACGACCTGAGCTCGCCGCCGCCCCCTTCTCCCTGGTTCGGCACCGGCGACCTCGCCGCACCTGGGCCCGTGTCTACTGCCCGCACCTTGCCTTGTCGCCTCAGGGGCCCAGCAGCACAGCCGTCTTCCCCGCACCCCGTCAGTTGTGGAGCGCCGGCGGCACCTAATCCACGACGCACTGTTGTGGCCTCGAGCGGTGAACTGACTAGCGGCGCAGATCCGGTCGGCAGCAGACAAGGTGGCCGGCTCGGCAGCAGGCGGGAGGCCGAGCCCCCTCAGATCCCGTCGGTAGCAGGTAGGAGGCCGAGCCACCAGAACTGGATGAGGAGCGAGCAGATCGACAAGGTGCGCTTTCCTCCTTTCTAGCTCGATCCATTCCTACCTCTGTCCAGATCCAACAGTTTAATATTTATTCCTCCATCCTCTCCTCTGGCTGGGCCACGGACGTCGTCAGCCACCGCCGCACTGGGCGCGGTCGCCATGTCGCTCGGTGGCAGCTTCACCTCACACATGGGCACCGTTTTTTCTGCCGCACGCCTGGCTCCCCTTGCGGGTACGGCGAGCAGTATCCCACTGTGCATGCTTGCTTGTTCCCAGGTACGTTTGTTCTCTTTCTAAATTTCATACGCATATCAATTTCGAATCCTTTTTATTAAAAATTCAATGTAAGGCTGTCAAATTGGCGTCTTAACGTGATGCTCTATTTATTATTGGCATGGTATATTATATCATTGGACATATATTTTAATTTTTAACTGGTTTATGGGTCTCTGTTTCAAAACTCTAATTATTATTCTAAAGTTCGTTGGAACGGAATGATAGAGAAGATAGTTGAGGGTGGAGGGCTGAGAGAGGGAGATGCGATGGAGAGAGAGTTAACGAGAGGTGATAGGGGAAATATAGAAATGCGTATATGTTCCAAATCTAAAATGAGCATGATTCATTTGATTTTGCATTCAAGAAAAAATTCAGCATGTGTTCAGTCAAGCTGCAGTTCAAATTTTTTTTCCTCGAACGTCATTGTCTAAAACCAAAAAGTGGTCCTAAATCATGCGGAATTCATGGGTTGGTTGTTCTATCAATTCATTCGGCTGTAGTTTAAATTCAAATTATGCAGTAATATCTGTTTTAGAGATTCCTAGTATCCATTCCATTGGCTGTTGGTGGCACCTCCCAGCTTTAGTTGCTTTTATTTTCCAGATTTCGTCCTTTTATCCTCATTCAAAATGTTGGCTCATTGATGTTTATCTAGTTATTTAAGAAAGCACAAATCAGTACCTGAGTTTGTAGGAGAACGTCTCTTTTTTTGGTACACTATGGACTACTGCAGAACTTTGATGTTATGTATAGAGAGCAACTTTTCTTGCTTATTTGGTTTGATTATCTGCACCTACCATTCGCATTTCCCTTTCAAGCCAATTTTATGTTTTCTTTTTCTAAAGTCAGGAACCCTTTTGTGGATGGAATGATGGATGCTTTCAACTGATTACCACATACATAGGTTTCTTCATGACCTACCTCCAATAAACTATTGGTATCCTGATAGCCATTACATGTGCTATAATAGATTCATTTGGAATTATTTATGGATCCTCTAGATTTCAAAGGAGACTAGACAGCTTGGAGACACCTGTGAAACATGGCTTATAATATTGGCCTTTTTGTTTTGTTTCGAGTCAGCCTGGGCAATCGGTTTTTAACCGACAATTCGGTTCGGTTGTTCGGTGCTAGCAAAATTCGGTTTGGGAAGGGATGGGAACCGATCGGTTTAGCAAAAAACAGAGAAACCGAGTACTTCGGTGTTGGTTTCTTCGGTTCGGTGTTCTGTTTCCCGGTTCACCGAGGATTCAGAGTCGCCGTACCTAGCTGAAGGCCGTGGCGCACAACGGCGCCGTCGCAGCTCGCCCAAGCTCCATGCGCTCATCAATCATCACGGCGCTCAAGCTTGCTCGCCCACAGCCCTGTACCGCCACCAGACCCCAAGGAACGCTGCGCGCACGCATCCTCTGCAACACGCCGGCCGCCGCCTGCTGTCGAACCTCGCGAGCTGCGTCGCTGTGCTTATTGGCCTTGCTCTTAGCTTAAGGACTATATCAGTTTTTCTTTCAGACCCTAGGAACCAAAAACCAGTTTGCAAATCTTTGGTCACCCACAAAGATATTGTTATTGTTCCATTTGATATATACAGCCAAGAGAATAGTCACCTACAAAGAGGTCAATATTTTACGCTAGCTATTATTGCTCAATACTATATGCAAGTATCACTTGTTAGCTGCAATTCTGTTCTTTGATATGCTGATTTACTTTTGGTGGCTACTTCAGAAAAGATGAGATGCAAAAAGAAAGCAGCAGGTGCTATTAATAATGATAAGTCCTGATACTGATCATGATCATGTCTCATTTAGTTAGCTACAAATAGATGTAACGCCCAAGGAATGGAATATTTATTCTATCGGCATCAAAGTACAAATGGAGAAAGCATGTAACAGCCTAAAGAAATGGACCTTATGATGTGTTCTGAAATAATTGCGTTGCTTTTCCCCAAGAAGCATCCAGTCGAAAATATATCTATTTCCATCAATTCTTTTGAATTCGAGTTAGCAGGTAGTTAGTGGATGATGGGCCATGTGGCTGCTGGGATTGACAGTACCCTTAGTTTGGATGAATTTCTAAAACTTAGTTACCTTACTCATGGCATACATATACTGTACCCTTGGATATGTCTCTGAAAAGCATATGAAATTTTGTCGAATGTTTGCATCACTTTTTGCAAAATGTTGTAATGATGAGGAATCAATTACACCTGTAGGCTGTAGCGATAGGATTGTTTACATGGTGCCAACATCCGTTTTCGTATCAACAATCTAAATGTCTGGACCTTTCTGTGCAATTTTCTGATCCAATTACAGGAGTATACATTTACTAATGTATTGTGCCTCCTAATATTAATTTGGTTCTCAGCGGTCACATGTTCTGTCTATAAGATGTTTTTTTGTCAGCAGTTAACTAGGTCTGAAGTAACCTTCGAAGTTCATTATTGCTTCAGGATCCTGTCACGTCAAAAATAATAACATGATAGCATGATTTTGTGTGATTATATGCCCTTTCTAGCACCTTCAATGCATATGAATTGATATTGTGGTCACTTGGCCTGGTTTAGAATTGTGATATGGCATCTACAAACTGTTCTTGTCAGCAATTATTGTGATACAGCGTTGTGCTTCCCTTTACCAGCAGCCTTGACCTAGCAAGATCCCGATGAGGCACGCACAATCCTTCTTATCTTTTGTTGGATTCGGATTAGGCCAGTGTCAGGCTTATCTTGTAGATCGTGATTTTCGGTCTGGTTTGCATGTACTTTGATGTTTCTTTATCAAGATGAGCTGGATTCTTATGAGATTATAGCATGTTTCCATTTCTGTTTTTCGAAGTAGTCATGTAGACTCGTTGAGAATGAAGGCGACACTTGATGCAAATTACGTGTGTATATCATTAGCAACTTTTTAGGTTTTATGGCTCTAAATTCGCACTATTTGTTGCTATCAGTCATCCTAATTCAACAAACTTAATGATTGATCAACTTTTGCTTACCCCCTACTGTATTGATGTGGCTCCCCTACTGTTGCAGCTGCTCTAGAGTCACCCCCAGCATATCCCTAGTGGGACAGAGATGGTAGCCTCAGCACATGTGTGTGTGTAAAGGTGAGTATGCAATGGTAGCAGCTCAACATCTGATGTAATTAAATTTTAGCTTTGATTTTGTTTAATGAGGAATTACTAAACTTATTCAGAGGGGCCAACCCGAAATTCTTAACATACTCTCTACCATGTTCTTTAATTTTTATGTCATTGTCTTCAATTCAGTGTAGGTTAGCTATTTTATTGCAGTAAGCAATATCTTTGTTGACTCAATACATCTGTATTTTGATATTGTAGTGATCAACTAGTGCCCCCTAATCTGCGCTAAACATCAGTAGCCTTGCAAAACACAAACAGGTACCAGCACTCAAAGTCTCAAACTAGGCATAGCAGTTTTGGTTTCAATCATTAAAACTATACCTATAGGTGTTCACTGCAGCTAAAGTTTACTTTATGTAATTCATTCTTAAAAAGTTGTAACTGAAGTACTGAACTACTCAACGACACATGCTATGAAATTAAAACTTGTATTCTCTTAGATAATAATTGATCAAATGAATACATGTACAATACTATCTGTTTATCTGATAGATTCATCACAATTGTAAATAGTAATCTATGTGGATCGAGATGGGAGACAGATAGGGACGTGTACCCTATTTTAATATTGTCGCTAACCAATGAACTAATTCTAAATATTGTTTTACTCTTGCAGAATCCACATGGATGCCTCAGAGTTGCTTTCATTTTCGGATGTTCTGTGGTGCTTTTTGAAGAATATATTGCATATGCCACTCGTTGAAATCTAATTTTCCTTTGGGGTCAAGGACTTATGGATCATACACCAAGGATCAGCTCAAATATATATATTTTTTATGTTCATACATGTTGATATACAACATAGACATCAAGTATAGGAATCACGCTGATTGGATTGATCAGCTTATTGATCTCATTTGCTAATGTATATGTAATAGTTTCACAAAAATAATTTTTGAAGCCGCTTTTTTTTTAATCATACCATAAAGACTACTATCGAAATATTGCACTCTCGATCCAGCTCAAACAGAAAGTGTCTGTAGCACTCTTGATCTAGTTCAGAAATGTAAAAAAAACAAAAACTGGCCATATTTAGCACTCCATCCATCTCAGGAAAAACTGTGTATAAACCACAAACCTAACACGTATAGATTATACTTTGACCAATACAAATCCGGCCAGTCAGTATCTATTAATAACGTGCGGTCCACTTTTGCAAAAAAAAAAAAAAAAAAAACCCGGCTTGACAAACTTGGCATGCGAGTCTCACGGGCGGAAAAAAAAAAATCGTAAAAAAATCGGCTTTGCAACCTGCCGAGACAAGGAAAATATCGGTCCAAGAAAAATCGGCCGCAAGGGAAAAAATCGAAGTCAACCACGGAAACATGCCCGGAAAAATCGGTCAACAGCACGGACTCATGGGGCCGCATGCAGGGGGGCTCGGACTGGCGCCCGGGACGGTCTGGCCACTAGCGCTGGGATGTGGGCTGGCGCTGCGGGGCTCGGTAGTGATTATTAATCACTACCCCGGGTAGGATTTAGCGCAGCCTATATATATATATATATATATATATATATATATATATTACCCCTGGGACTAATTAATAATCGGTCACCGAGCCCAAATGATCGAGTCCGACTCGACCCCGCAGATCCCCAAATCACCCGGACGGCCGGACACCACACACGGGTCAACGCCACCTCGGCACCTCGGGCGGTTCCCGAGCCATGGGCGCCCCCGCTCCCACCCCCACCCCTGGCCGCGGCGGATCGCACGAGCTGCAGCCGCAGCTTTCGCGCTCCAAGCTCCCACGATCTCGCGGTTTCTTTTTGCTCGCAGCCTCCGTGCGCCCGCACCGCTCCAGGCGAGACCGCCACCCGGCCTCGACATCCGCGATTTCGCACCCCGAGCTCTCCGTCGGCGACCGTGGAACCCAGCCGACGCCGCGGTTCGCGCCCCCACCCTCCGGCGTGTCACGCAGCGACACGAGCGGCACCGCCACCCGGGGATGAAGGCGCAACATAGCAGAGAATGTAATTTACGTTTTCATTTTATCAATGACATGTAGGCCCATGCGGTCGGTTGTAATAAGCTACTAAGTCCCAAGGGCTACGACCGAGGGCGGACATCGTTCATTCCGAAGTTTTTCTGAATCGAAGCCAAGGCGAGAGGGGCTTGCCCCGCCCGCTTCCTCGCCGCCGATCTCCTTTGTGCTTCTTCTCCGTCGCCGGCGCCGCCGACGGCCAAGGGTCGTGGATGGTGGTATCAAAGGCGCCTATCCTCGGCGTGCGGGTGAAGCTCTTCGATCTTCCTCGTCGTCGATTACACGACCACGCATCCCTACTACCAGGTGACGAGTACTCCCCTCCCTACCAATCCCACCCGTGCTCGTCGTCGGTGTTCCACCTCCATTTGCTTTTACGCGCCGAGTTGCCAAACCATAGCAGCTTCTCGTCGTCTTTGCCGCGATTTAGGGCGAATACACGCTAGGTGTTCGACGAATTGTTCTAGTCGCTGTTCTTGGATTTTGCATCTTTGGATCCGCCGTACGTTGAGTCCACAAGGCTCCGGTAGGGTTCACTTCGACAAGGCGAGTGGTCCGAGTAATCCGCACTTGCCCAGTTGAAGATACCGTAAATCCGTCCACCGGAACAAGTACTCGGACCAAATTCCTTGCAGCGGCAGTGAAAGTTCCAAGTTTTGATTTTTTCGGTTGATCTGGTGGCGAAGGTTGTGAGACAAGTACTCACGTAAAAATTCCGTAGCCACATCGTGATCCCGACCAAAATTTTTCCTGTCCAAACTTCAAACTCGACACTTGACTGAAGTGCGACATCACGGCGCCACCTAAACCGTCGCCGCAGACAAGCATCATTCTCGAAGCCATGGGCAGAAGTAGTCAAGAGGACAACTCCCGCTGGGAAAAAGTCATGGAGCAATTCGACCTCCTGTTCACACAAATGAATGAGATTGGCACCGCGCGCCAGCAGGTCAAAACACAATTGGACCTTCGCGGTCGGGCAATGGATTCATACGCCGAGGAGCAGCGTCCGGATTGCCACCAAGTCGATCAACAGACAAAGTCAGACCCCTCACCTCACCCTCGCGCCAAATGAGAACCGGGCGGCGTTTGATGATGAGGCTCCCTCTTCTGATACAACAAGTGTAATCTTTGAGGAAGCACCACCTTTTGAGAATGTTTTTGCCAATGGCAAAGGCCCAATGCTAGAAGGTAGCAAGAAGAAACCATAACCCAAACCAGAGCCTAGCAGGCACAGAAGAAATGCTCATATCAGAGAGCCCAGGCACCAGAACCATCAATGGAATCTCCCAAAAATGCAGTTTCCTATATTTGAGGGACAAGATCCAAAGATTTGGCAAGATAACTGTGAAGGTTACTTCTCCTTATACAGTTTGCCTGAGGGGATGTGGGTCACCTCTGCCACAATACACTTCAGGGAGCAAGCTGCCAAGTGGTGGCAAGCATACAAGCAAGGACATACAGTGACCAATTGGACTCAATTGTGTAGGGCTGTACAAGCTGAATTTGGGATGGATGATCTCAGATCTGCTATGAATGAGTTACTGGAACTGAAACAGACCAGTACAGTGGAGGAATATACCAGCAGATTCAATACTCTGCAGTATAACATCATTATGCATAATGCCAACTATGATGAGATGTTCTTCACTCCTAAGTATGTCATGGGGCTCAAAGCAGAGATAAGAGCAGTGGTGGAACCTCAAATGCCAGAAACAGTCCTTAGAGCTTCTACCATAGCAAAGATCCAACAGGGCATATTAGAGAGATCCAAAGCAAAGCTGTTCAGAAACACCACAAGGCACAAGTATATGGGCCAAAATAGAGGGGAAGGCAAACCAGCAGCAACAACAAACATCTCATGGCAAGATAGGCAGCTGAGGGACTATAGAAAAGCAAATAATCTATGTTACACCTGTGGTGAAAAATTTGAACCTGGGCATATGGCAGTTTGTGCCAAAAGAAACAAACCTCAAGTAAATGCACTGGCTCTGAATGACTTAGATAGAGAGTTGTCTGATGAAGTACTTAATGACTTGGCAACTGAAGATGCCCTACAGGAAGAATTCTCTGAGCTCTCCATCAATGCTCTGTCCAGTGCTGACAGTGTCAAATGCATCAGGCTGAAGGCAAGAGTCAGAGACAAAGTCATGATAATTCTATTGGACAGTGGGAGCACCCACAGTTTCATTAGCACCAACTTTGTTGAATTAGCCATGATCCCAACAGTGCCCCTACAACCAAGAAAAGTACAGCTTGCTAATGGCACTAGCATCAGCACAAGCAAGGGAGTACAAAACCTAAAATGGTACTGTCAAGGGTCTACACTGACAACAAACATGTTAGTATTGGACATGCATCCATATGATGCCATCTTGGGCATGGATTGGTTGAATGCCCATAGCCCTATGAATTGTGATTGGGTCAACAGAGTGTTGGAGTTCCAGGAGGACAACAAGCATGTCAGACTGCAAGGTCTCCAAGATCAACCCCTGCAAATACAAGCCATCTCGGCTACAAAGGTTTATAACTCAGCAGTGGGCAATGATCTATGGGCTTATGTGCTAGTAGACACCCTACCACCCCAAACAGATCCTGAACCCACACCAACCACCAAACCCAACCCCAAACCAGCCATCCAAGACCTCCTACTCCTATACAGAGATATATTCCAAGACCCAAAAACACTACCACCACAAAGAACATTTGACCACACAATCCCACTACTACCAGGAGCCATACCTATCAACTCTAGACCCTATCACTACTCACCATACCACAAATCTGAAATTGAAAGACAAGTCCAAGAACTACTCCAATCAGGACTCATTACACACAGCAATAGCCCATTTGCTTCCCCAGTCCTTCTAGTCAAAAAGAAAGATGGGTCATGGCGCTTCTGTGTTGATTACAGAAAGCTCAACGATCTCACCATCAAAAACAGGTTTCCCATGCCTGTGATAGAGGAGATTTTGGATGAATTGGCAGGAGCCAAATACTTCACTAAACTAGACATGAGATCAGGCTATCATCAGGTCAGAATGCAAACTGATGATGAACACAAAACTGCCTTCAAAACCCACCAAGGCCATTACCAATTCAAAGTCATGCCTTTTGGCCTGACTAATGCTCCTGCAACCTTCCAATGCCTGATGAACCACATCCTACAGCCATTCCTAAGAAAATTTGTCCTAGTCTTCCTAGATGATATCCTCATATACAGCCATACCCTAGAAGAACACATAGAGCACTTGGAGCAAGTCCTTGAACAGCTCAGAAAGCACAAGTTATATCTCAAAGAGAGCAAGTGTTCATTTGCCCAACCAAGCTTGGAATACTTGGGCCACATAATTTCTGGACAAGGGGTAGCAACAGACCCAGCTAAAATTGAAGCAATGCAGGCATGGCCAGTACCTACATCTCTAACAGAACTCAGAGCTTTCCTTGGCCTGACTGGATATTACAGGAGATTCATCAAGGGCTATGGACTATTGACCAAGCCCTTAACAAATCTGCTGAAAAACAAGCGATTCAAATTTGGACACAAGCGACTCAACAAAGCTTTCATCCGCACCAAGAAAGCCATGACAAGCACACGCCCTCAAACTACCGTTTCCAGCCAGACATTTACAATAGAAACCGATGCCCGCAATGGTGGTATTGGGGCTGTCCCGATGCAACAGGGCCAACCTGTGGCTTACCTGAGTAAAGCCCTAGGGGAGAAACATAAAGGCCTATCAATTTATGAAAAAGAATTCTTGGCTTTGATCATGGCAGTGGAAAGATGGAGACATTACATCAACAGACAGGAATTCATCATCCTGACTGACCACAAATCACTAGCCTACTTGAAACAACAAAACTTACATTCAGAGCTGCAAAGGAAAGCCATGACCAGGATGATGGGATTGCAATTCAGAATCCTTTACAGAAAAGGTAAAGACAATGCTGCTGCAGATGCTCTGTCAAGAGTGGCTCATCTCATGGCCATACAATCAGTTTCCTCTGTCCAACCAGCCTGGATACAAGAATTCCTCAATTCTTATGCTACTGACAGTGAGGCCCAAACACTGATCAAGCAGTTATCTCTCTCAAGCCCAGACCAAAAAGGATACAGTCTGGACAATGGGTTAATCAGGCACAACTCTAAGGTATGGATTGGCCACAACTCAGCACTACAAACCAAACTCATTGCTGCATTTCATGCTAGCCCATTAGGTGGTCACTCAGGCATCACTGCCACATATCACAAAATCAAAAGACACTTTGCATGGAAAGGCCTTAGGAAAGATGTTGACAACTTTATTAGGCAATGTGCAGTATGCCAGCAAGCCAAACACACAAACACCCATCCCTTGGGTTTACTCCAGCCCCTACCCATCCCTGCTGGAGTTTGGCAAGAGCTAACTATGGATTTTATTGAGGGCCTCCCATCATCTCAGGGTTACAATGTTATTGTGGTCATTGTGGACAGATTCACCAAATACTCACACTTCTTGGCTGTCAAGCACCCATATATAGCAGCCACAATTGCACAGCAGTTCATGGACAATGTGGTTAAAATACATGGCCTCCCAAAATCTATTGTCACAGACAGAGACACAATCTTCCTGAGCAATTTTTGGCAAGCTTTGTTCAGAACCTATCGTGTTGATTTGCATTTGTCAACCTCATACCACCCACAAACAGATGGGCAGACTGAACGAGTGAATCAGTGCCTCGAGATGTATCTCAGGTGTTCAGTGCAGGAATCACCTAAATCTTGGAAATCTTGGCTGTCCCTAGCTCAACTATGGTACAATTCTTCTTTTCATACATCTCTGGGCTGCTCACCTTTTAAGGCACTATTTGGCTATGAGCCCAATCTTGGCATGGTTCCAGAACTCTCGGCTGATACACCTACCAATGTAACTGAAGTGGTAGAACACAGGGAACTGCACATGGAAGCATTGAAGCAACAGCTAGCCAAAGCCCAGAACAGGATGAAACTCCAGGCTGACAGAAATAGAACAGATTTGGAGTTTGCTGTTGGGGATCAGGTGCTCTTGAAACTCCAGCCATACACACAGTCGTCAGTAGCCAACCGGCCTTATCCAAAGCTGGCTGCCAAGTTTTTCGGACCATATACAGTGATCGAAAGAATAGGCCAGGTTGCTTACAGACTGGACTTGCCGCCAAAGACGACACGATCCACCCGCCATTTCACATATCACAGCTCAAGCCATTCACTGCCAACTTCACCCCGGTATATGACACTCTTCCCACTCTCACTGACATTGAAGCTGCAGACTCAGTGCCTGAAGAAGTCCTGGACCGGCGCCTGGTCAAGAAGGGGAACACTGCCATACCACAAGTCAAGGTGCGCTGGACGAAGCTGAGGCCAACAACAACTACCTGGGAAGACTACGAGGTCCTGAAGGTACGCTTCCCTGATGCTCCGGCTTGGGGCAAGCCGGTTCTCCAGCCGGGGGAGGTGTCACGCGACGGACACGAGCGGCACCGCCACCCGGGGATGAAGGCGCAACATAGCGGGAGAATGTAATTTACGTTTTCATTTTATCAATGACATGTAGGCCCATGCGGTCGCTTGTAATAAGCTACTAAGTCCCAAGGGCCGCGGCCGAGGGCGGACATCGTTCATTCTGAAGTTTTCTCGAATCGAAGCCAAAGGCGTAGGGGCTTGCCCCGCCCGCCCGCCCGATCTCCTTGTGCTCTTCTCACGCCGCCGCGCCGCCGACGGCCAAGGGTTGTGACACGGGCGGGCCGGTCTTTCGAGCCCACCTGGGGATCCCAGCCGCGTCCCGCGCTCTCACCCGCCGGCGCGAGCCTCTCTCGCCACGGTCCCCCACCAGTGTGTCCCTGCCCCCTTGCGTCGGCTGGCCGTTCGTCCCGGTTGGGCGAGCTCAATCCCCTCCGCCGCACGCCTACGAGCAGGATGACGAGTGAGTAGATCGACAGTGTGCATCCTTTCTTCCTCTCTATCTCGCCGAGAACCAACAGATTTTAAAATTTATGCTCTTTCATCCCTCCGTCAAGATCCAGCCATGGCCGCCAGTTGCCTCCCTTGACTACAGCTTCCTCGTGCAAGTTTGGATTGAATGGGCAACATCCTCGTGCAAGTTTGGATTGATTAGGCAACAGGCAGGAACAACAGTTGCTGTCAAATGTGAAGCTGCAGGCGCTCATTGATGTCAAGCTTTTCCAGCTCGAGTGACTAGCAGGCTACTCCGACCAACGGGTTGGAGATACCAGGTATCCAGAAAATGATTTTTATGCTTCATATGCTAAATTATACATGCTGCTTCTGTCATTCTTTAAGGTCTTTGCCTACTTTTGTTCTGAAATTATTTTTATATCAACAGATCTCTACCTTGTCTCAGTCATGTCATAGATTTATTAAGGTTTTCGTGCTGACATGCACAGGTGACAGATCAATTAACATCACCGTCTCATTGTTTTTTTTTTCCTGTGCTATTGTTATTCTGTAGAGCGTTAGAGAATTATGTGTGTTTGGTGGTTGAATCTTATTCACATATCATACAGTAACTGATTTGTTCTTCTTAAATTGATAGGTTATTATCTCTTGGATAGTTGAATCTTACTCAATTGGTGTATGTTGAATTAATGAATTATATGAAGGCGCTGTGGTTGGTCCAAAGAAGTGGTGGAAGGCTGGAAGCCCCTGTCAAATTGCAGACTACTTTCGACCTTTCCTGATTAAATTGCCAAGCGATTTTTAGTTTGCTACTCTATTTATATGTTGGACAAATCCCAGGTTCTGGAGAGTTTGTAGATAGCAATATAAAAAGATTCCTAGTTTTTTAGTCAAAAATAATCTTTACAATCTGTATCAACCTGTTCATAGTTCGAACTATGGTAACCTTCTTTTTTTTATACATATATAATACAAATAGCTGCACATTAAAGTCCCCTAATTTATACCAGACATGCTTGATACGTTTTTTTTACATTATTTACTACTATTTCAAAAAATTTGCATACGTTGCGAGATTGAGTTTTTATGCTCCAAACAATTCCTCTGTGTTGCACTTTCGAATTTGATT
The DNA here is from genome assembly GCA_015847255.1 of Hyparrhenia diplandra. NCBI lineage: Eukaryota > Viridiplantae > Streptophyta > Magnoliopsida > Poales > Poaceae > Hyparrhenia > Hyparrhenia diplandra. The sequence goes on along the minus strand of JADLZK010000856.1, from coordinate 62,463 downwards.
CCTGCTTGCTTTTTTCAGATTTGGAACCCCGACATGCAATCGGCTGGATGTTCAGGTGGCAGCTTCGACCAGAACCAAGGGAATCCATCAATTTTGCAGGTAGTGTTGGAAGAAATGTAAGGTGAGCCATGGCTGGAATTAGCGGCCATTTTCTAGCGGACTGCACCACCGTTTTCTTGTCTGCACTATTGTTATTATGTAGATGTAGATGCACTGTTGTTATTAAGTAGAGGTGATAGAGATTTGTGTATGTCGCGGAGTGCACCACTGTTTCTTCCTTGCAATGTTGATGGATGCATGTGTTTGTGCTTGTGCTTGTGGTGACACCCTTTTGGATACCAAAGTAGATGAGAATCATGGTGATGATTATCGACACTAACAATTTCTAGGCTCACACAACACAAGATGATTCAACGTAGATGAGAATCATGGCGATGATTGTTGACACTAACAATTTCTAGGCTCACACAACACAAAATGATTTAGAAATAATTAATTCTTAATTCTATTCTGGGAACTAGATTATTTTTCCAATTGTTATCCCACAGTCACATGTTAGCATCTCTTCAATTACATTTAATTTTCATTTGATATGTCTTGCAGCGGGTAGCTCCTAGCACGTCTATACAATCTCTTTGGCTTTGATTTCTTATTTTCCAATCCTAATTTTTCTCCTTGGATTTGTTTATTGCCACTGCTAATTTATGTGTGCTGATAGGAAACCCATTGTCTTAGGCTCTTCAATAAGCAGCAGCATGAATGTACAAAACTAGAAGAGGTAGTTTTGGCACTTTAGTATTTTTCTTTGCCAATCTTTGGACCAATTGATATGTTATATTCATGAATAATTGTGTGTACCAGCTATTCTTATAGTGGCCATCTACTGTTGCATTCCTAGATGCTAAATATCTATCAATTTTACAAATATTATCTTAACACCTTATTATATATGTTATCTTCTCCAAGAGAGGAGCAGCTCCATGTTCTTGAAATTCTAGCATGCATGTTATATAGAGCTTGATGCATATTTGATTGACATTACATTAGGTTCATGTTTTTGCATTCATAGATGGTCTCAACAATATATGCCGAGATCCACTTTGGTCCCACTTAAATCTTTTTTTTGTTTTTTTTTTTGAACTAGAAGGGAGGTCATGCCATTTAAAAGGCTTTGCATGTGTGGATGTTCTAGTTCTGGCAATATATGGATTCCTTTTTATTTTGCTAATTTTCTTCATGTGACCTAGGTTTTTAGGTAATACTGTTTACAATCTAGATCAGTTGGTGTGCATCGCTTACGAACTTAAAGATATTGATTTACTGCAGTTCATCTTGTAATGATTGTTCTTTCTTTTTGGAATACGTACTCATCATTTTTAGTCTACTGTTTCTATTAGTGATATTTGTTGCAATACATGAGCATATTTCAGATAGCATAGGTGCAGTTTTTAGTTCAAAATGAGTCATATGCTTATCACTTGTCTAAACTGAGTATTAAGCTATCGAAGATAGCACAATAGGGCATATCAGATCATGTGTCTCTGCTTCTCTGGTATCTAGGTTGACGCGACTATTAGTGAGCATAAAGGCATTCCATTAGTAAATTTTATCAGTCAGAAAGCTGCAGACATTCTTTTGCTCCTTGCATGCATGTTTGCGCATCACATGCCTTGTGACTAATCCAACATCTGCCATAGATGTGTTCACCTGTCATTTATTATTTATGCTTGATGATAAATTTTCTCAGACTATTCAACTAAAAAGATTTGATCTTATAATTTTATCAGTCCAATTAGAATGTGTTTTTTTCTTGCAACAAAAGGTTCGTGGCTTCAAATCTGTTTTTACAGTTGTACTGTGCACCTTAGCCTGACATATGATCGAGTTACCTATCTAGCTTGGAGGCAAGCAATGACTTGCACATCAGTAGAAGTAGCAGCTTGCTTGACTCAGCTTCATTGTACATAAAAAACAAGCTTTGAGATAAACACAATTGTTGTCAACTTGTCGGCCACTTTTTGATAGTAATTCCAGTCAGGTCACACCAGTAACTTTTGATACTTACACTGGGTTCTTCCCTAGGAGTAGCAGATTTATGTTTCTAGAGTTTTAGATACCCAGACCTGTCAGATAGAAACCAGAGGAAGTCAATATCTTTAAACCCTACTTTAGACAACATGTTTATTTTTAAAAGACCACATTTTTTTCTCGTGTGCACGCATCTTTGGTTTAATCTCTCAGCATGATATATATATGTACGTATGCATTTGTGTACAGCTTATTTCTAGAAAAAAAAAAACCTGATCATGACAAAACATTCAGCTCATCATGGCAGTAACCTATGATAGAGCACCACTGAAACTATCGATCTGTACTGAGTTTCCATTGTTGGTTGTTGCCTTTTCATTTCTAGATTCGGCTGCAGCTGCCATGTTAGCTGATGCCCTGGGTATGAGCAGCAAGACTTACGGCTTCTGCCTTTCTCCCATGGTTGTCTACTAGACAGCAGAGCACCAGGATGCCAGTAGCCCTGTTTCTGCTGCCATTTTCATCAGCATCTCTCCTGTTCATATAAAACTAGATCTTGCTTCAGGCCATAAAGTAGTGGACAACAGCTGATCTGGGTGAGTTCATACCGAACATGTGTTTTTCTAGTAATGTCACTGATTATGCCTTTGTACACTTGCAGAATCTATGTTATTTTTTTTTTTTCATTGGTGTTATTTATTCTTTTTCTGTCCTATTTAGGTTACCCAGGCGTTCTCCATTAAAGCACTCCTCCGGTAATGCATGATTGTTTGTGACACTACTTGTACTAGGTGAGATAGTTAGCCATATCAATATATCGCAAACCACTCACATTGACCTTGTGGCTTAAACAGGATGAAGGTGGACTGAGACTCCATGTACTTTGCATTGTTGAACCCTCTCTGACAGATGCGCTATCCACTGGACCACAGATGCTTATGCGACTCCTTATACTTTGCATTGTTGAACCCTCTCTGACAGATGCGCTATCCACTGGACCACAGATGCTTATGCGGGTTTGTAGTAATGTAAAAATAGGCTTGGGCGCATTTTGTTAAACCAGGCGTGATTTTTGTTTTACCTACCACTTGGTGGGTATGTATCTGTCCAACGACTATGTGTTTCTGATGTTTTTTATCGTCCCTTCTCAACGACACATAATATTTAACAAATCTTGTATGATGTCCTTTATAGAATAACGCTCTATCTTTGTATACAAATAAATATATCTTTCTTCAACCACAATAACTATAGTAACTATTCAATACAAATCACTTGTTCAAAAATCTTTTATGTTTGAACAGTTTTGAGCAACTATTCATTATATCCTATATCTCCAGGAAATTAAGTTTTATTTTCACATGAAAAGGATATCTATATGTTCTTAATATTGCCGTGGCGAAAAACAAAAAAATGAATAAAAAAAAGAAAAACTAGCTGGATATTAGCTACGTGAGAATTCAAAAAAGAAGAAAATTGGCTGGATAACAACCACGTTACTTTATTATATATTTTTAGACGGCTACAGAACACGTAGACCGTGACAGGGCTCGCTAGAAAACTTGGCCACGGTCGATCTCCTGGGCTTCTCGTGAGCGGACGGTGGAGCGGGTACTGGCAGTATGCGGCGTGCGTAGGAGGGACCCGCAGGGTGCGGTGAGGCCCGCTCAGGCGCGCTCGGGGACTCACGCGCGGGCTGGCGCGGCGCGCTGGACGGCCTGCCCGGCGGGGGGCTCGGGGACTGCTTAATAATTGGTCCCCAGGGACTACTACTCAGCATATATATATATATATATATATATATACGCTTATGTGCAAAGGTAACGGAAGAAACATATATACACTATAACAAAATACTTATCAAAATAAATATACGAGTGTATATATATATATATATATATATATATATATATATATATATACACTTCTCTTATAAAATTCCGTTTATAGGAATTACTTATTATTTCATGTGCGTTGAGATTTGAAAAACTGTGAAATTTGTTTTGTTAATTTCTTTTAAGCTTTAATGTAGTGCTAAGCAAAACTGTAACACCGGGGGTGTTACATCCTCCGCGCTCGCGCGAGCCGCCGCTCCTACTTGCGCGACCGCGCCTCCTCTCTCCTCCTCACGCTGCGGACTGGGCGCTCCTCGCCCCACGTGAGAGCAGGGGGCACCCCGAAGCGGGAGCGTGAGGGCGCCGCTGTCGGGAGGAGGAGCCCCGCCGCGACCTCTGCTGCGCCCCAGCGGCCAGCGGCGGCGGCCGACGGCTCGTGTGGTGGGGCGAGTGGACTCGGCGGCGTGGATTTTGGTCCAGTGCGGTGCGGACCTCACGGGGAGAAGAAGCGACAGAGAAAACAATAAAATATCCCCGACAAGTGGGGCGGTTGGTACAAGCAGGAGATGGAAAAAAATAGTGGCCGGTTGGTACAGGAGATGAAAAAAATAGTGGCTTCCGTTCAATTATTAATTATTTGTTTAAAGTGATTACTTTGTCTACTTTGTCTATATTTTGATTACATTTATTTATATTGCAATCATACAAATTTCTAATTTAATCTTTGAATTTTAACTTATAATGTTATTTAGTGCTTACTACTAATTTGTTGTGTAATTCTATAATTATTTACAGAGTTAGTAAATGAATTTTATTGAATTTTTATCTAACATACCATTACATGTCCATATAGTCATTGTGTTTATTTAAACCACAAGTTTACAGATGAAATACCCAAGCAAAGAACGCGTGGGGAGGCCAACTAGTTCTCTTGACTTGCATTCATGAGAATATTTATTCACTTGTGCTTATAAATAATATATATATATTTGTACACCTTTTTCCCAAACTCTATTATTTCATGTGTAGTGTATATGTATATATTATAAATATTAATATAAGCACATTTATATTCTCACGGCTTTCATTGTCGAGAATATTTATTTGTTGTGCTTATATGTATATATATACTTGCTACACACGTGTCTCTGTATATATTATTCCCAGGAAAACTCGTAAACCATTCTCATGCAATTTCTTCCATAATTAAATCTAGAACTTACCTTGCATCCACGACCACCATAAAGCTCAACAAGCAACAAACAAAAGGAACCTAATTTTCTATATGGTGGGATTTTTCAATGCGTTTTTTTGAAAATGGGGTTTAGCAGAAATAAATCAAGTTTTAGTTGTAATTCGAAAAGTTCAAATTTTTAGTGATTTATAAAATGATGCAAAAACACTGGTGTTACAGACACCTCCGACCACGCGCCTCTTCTCCTATCCTTTGGCGCCGACACATGGGGGCCTTCCAGATTTTGCTATGACCCGGTCTGGCCCAAGCTCGCGGGATTCCTTGAAGCCGTGGCGGGCGGCTTGGGGCCCACCACGCATGACGTCTCGGCATGCCGCCCGGATCGCTCTCAAGCTTCGGCGGCGACAAAAGGCACTCAAGCGTGGAGGGCCTCCAAGGTGGGGAGCATCTCGCATGCAATTGAACGCCCGCACGCTGCGTCTTCATCTACGAGTTTGATGTCGCCCGAGACGCGCACACTCTCGGCCTCCGAGCGGACTCTTCACCGCGACCTAAAAGTGCACTCCTTGGCGCTGGCGTCCATCGCCAGGACCATGGCGCGCCAAATGCTGCGTCGTGACACGCCACTTACGCGAGGCAGATGTGTCGACACGGTACTTCCATCTCCAGGCGTGTCACAGGAAACGCAAGAACTTCATGCACTCGATACACCACGGTGGCCACACTTTCATGGAGGAGGCCAAAGAGGACATCATCTTTGAATTCTGCGACAACCTGATCAGCACCCCGTTCACCAGGACAATCCTGATTGACCTGCACTCCCTTCCCTTGCTGTGGCTCGACCTTCACATGTTGGCACTCCCATTCTCGGCTGATGAGGTGTTAGCTGCGGTCAAGGACTCCCCATCCAGTCGGGCTCCGGGCCCTGACGGTTTTGGTGCGGCATTCCTCAAGGCGGCATGGCCAGTGGTCGGCCCAGACTTTGTCTGGGCAATGCAGGCCCTCTATGACTTGGACTTCTAGGACTTCTCCCACATCAATGAGGCGTACATGGTGCTGCTCCAGAAGAATGAGCACCCGGTCGGCCTACGCGACTACCAGCCCATCAGCCTCATGAACACGTTCGGGAAGCTTTTCGCCAAGTGCCTCGCCAGGTGTCTAGCACCATTCATGCCCATGCAGACTCATCCAGGAGAACCAGTCGGCCTTCATCAAGGGACGCCGAATTCATGAAAACTTCCATTTTGTCTAGGCGATCTGTTGTTGGTTGTACGCCAAGCGCGCACCGGCTTTCCTCCTCAAGGTTGATCTCGCCAAGGCCTTCGATTCTGTCTCCTGGCTGTTCCTGCTAGAGGTGCTCGAGCACTTGGGTTTCCCACTGCGATGGAGGGACTGGATATCCTCCATGCTCGCGTCGGCAAGCACCAAGGTACTTCTCAACGGTCACCCGGGTAGGCACATCTTCCATGCCCAGGGACTGCAGCAAGGCGACCCGCTGTCACAGTTCTTGTTCGTCATCCTCATGGAGGTCCTCAACACTATGCTCCCGGAGGTCGATCGCCGCGGCTAGGCGTCGCCTCTCCCCCAGCGCAGCGGTAGGCGGCGAGCCTTTGTGTGCGTTGACGACCTCGTCGTGTTCCTCGCCCCATCATCGGCCGACTTCACCGTGCGTCCCGCGCCATCCTCGATACTTTTGCGGTCGGCCGGGCCTCGCCACTAACCTCGACAAGTGCTCCATTACGCCGATTCGCTACCACGGCGAGCGGTCCAGGCCATCCTCTCGCACTTCCCCTATAGTGTCACGGAGTTCCGACGAGGTACCTAGGGGCCCCACTCTCTCTCTCTCTCTCGGCCGCCTAGGGCGCGAGGAACGACCGGCGGTCGATGCGGTGGCCGCAAGGCTACCCACCTAGAAGTCGGGTTTGCGACTACGGTGGGGCGTGCCATCTTGGCACGCATCTACTCTCGGCCATCCCGGTACACGTCTCCATCTACTCGCGCTCTCTTCTTGGGCCATCAACGAAATCGACAAACGGAGATGGCGTTCATTTGGGCGAGGACCAGCCGGGTCGCCGGGGAGGGGAGTGCAAGGTTGCTTGGCCTATTGTGTGCTCCCGAGGGTCGACAAAGGTCTTGGGTTGCGGACCTTGAGATCCCGGCTACGCCTTCGACTACGCCGGCGGTGGACGGCTCGGACTAGGCCCGACTCCTTGTATGCCTTGCTCCCGGGCCGTCGGAATGCGTGGTCGACGCCATGTTCCGAGCATCGTTCTCTGTCGTCGTCGGGACGCCGCCGCAGGTTCTCGACGGATTCGTGGCTCCCGGATGGCCCGATATACTCTACAGACCCCACCTCTACCAGGCGGTTGGCGCCAGACATGGGCGGTCATCCATGATTCCTTGGAGGAAAACAGGGGTCGGTGATGTCACCGGTGCCTACACGGTGGGTCGTTCTCGCCGAGATTTCAAGCTCTAGGTTAAGCTTGAAGGGGTGCACCTCCACCGGGCATGCTTGACTCGCTTCGTTTGGAAGTGGTCTATGCGCGCGTTGAATACTCCACTCGTCGGCATACCAGGCGTTCTTCATCGGCTCCTCGCAGGTCCTGGTGCCAAGGAGCTCGCGACGCCGGCGCCCCCCAAAAGTGAAGTTCTTCTTCCGGGCTGGGCCGTGCATGGGAGGCTATGGATCTGTGGACGCGCATGCGACATGGACTTCAGCCTACGGCGAAATGTGCTCTCTGCACCCAAGAGGATGAAACCGCCGACCACCTCTTCACCGGCTGTGTCTAGTCCAGGGAGCTCTGGTTCCGTCTTCTGCGACTCGGGGCCTCCAAGCCATCGTGCCCGACACCCACCTCTACCACGGTCGCATGGTGGCTGGACTCCTCGGCTGCGATCCTACAGCCATTCCGGCAGGGCTTCAGCTCTCTCGTACTCCTCGTCACCTGGGAGCCGTGGAAGGAACGCAACGGCCGCACCTTCGACCACGTCTGCATGCCGGCGGCACAACTCATGGAAACGGTGCTTCAGTAGGCCGAGGAGTGGTGTGCGGCCGCTTCAGGGCGCTGGCGCCTCTCTAAGCGTGGTCGATTAGCCGATAGCCTTATTACCCTCGTTGCACAGCTAGTTCTTTAGCAAAACACCACCCTAAGCAGCGCCGTTAAAGCCGGTGAAATTTGTATGTGTGGCCTTGCCGGTTCAGCGGCACCTCACCAATGATCGACGGGGGTGTAAAAACTTCCTTTTTCCCTTAATGCAGTACGTGCTAATATGCACTCTTTCGAAAAAGAAAAAGAATAGAGAGGAAAAGATGAGCTAGTTCACGTGTGTATGCTATTATCTCTTTTTTTAGCATTGCCTGCTACTGTCTGTGGTGCGTGCTAGGCTGCTAGTGTTCTGTTTTGGGTGTGTGAGGGTGTCGATCAGAGGAATAATCTAGATAAAGATCAGCAAGATAGAGATTAGAGAAAAAGCCACACAATGATACACAAAAGTATATTTGTAGTCGATCTTAGCTACATTTAAAGCATTATAAACAATTTTGATCCTGTGTTTGTAGGTTGTACTCCTTCCGTCCCAAAAAAAGCGTGTCGTTTTTAGGTTTTTTATACATCATCTTTGACCATATGTCTTATTCAAAAAAGTTTTATAAATATCTTTGATTTTGTTATGACTTATTTATCATTAGAGACACCTTAAAGCTGATTTATCTATTTTATAGTTGAGACAAAAATTTTAAATAAGACGAAGCGGTTAAACTCTGAAAGTAAAAAACAATACTCTTTTTGGGACGGAGGAAGTACGAGCTGTCTATCTGTTTTACGTGTGCATGCACTAAGGTCAAACGCAACCCAAGTATGAAACAGGCCGATTCGCGTCGGGCTAGCGAGTCGGTGGGATCAAGGGCTGTGTTTAGATCCATAAAAAGCACTATAGTGAACAGAAAAATACTATAGCACGTTTCATTTGTTTGTGGTAAATATTATCCTACCATGGGGTAACTAGGCTCAAAAGAATCGTCTCGCAACGTACATCTAAACTGTGCAATTAGTTTTTTTGTTTACCTATATTTCATACTATGAACATGCGTCTTTGGGTACATTTAATGCTTCGATGTGATGAGAATTTTGGAAATTTTCTAGGGAACTAAACACATCCCTTTGTAAAAAAAAAGTAAGCCCTAGGGGCACGGCGACGTGGTGTGTGCCGAAGTATGAGATGAGATCTGCCACCAGCTCATGGGATATACAACTTTTTAGCATCTTACCGGATGTACACTCTCCAAATAGCACCGTAACGGTCTCCACTATTTTTTTAGCACGCTCCGCTGCGAAACGATACATATTTAACACTATGGCTGATGTGGCACGCCACCGCACACGCCCATGCTCGATCCGGGGTGTCAAAAGACGGAGATTGCCCCTATCTTAACGTTCCCATCGTTTCTTTTGGCGTGTAAAAAAACGTCGCAGCCGCCTCTCCTTCGGGCCCGACGGAGGCAAAGCGAGAGCGGCGAAGGGGGCCGTCGAGGGCCCAGCGAGGGCACGGCCGAGCGCGGACGGGCGGCGCTCGAGCTCGTCTGCCGCCGCCGCCAGGGCGTGAGCTCCGGCCGCCGGCCACGGGCACGAGACGGAGTTCCTTTGCCGCGAGCGCCACGGAGGGGGCGTAGGTGAGGGCCGGCGCTAAGGAAAGAGAGAAGCCCTAAGAGGAAGAAGGTGGCGAGGGCGTCATGGCGAGGAAGGGGAACAAGAGGGAGGGTGAGCACGGCGTCTGTTGTGTGTGCTACGTGGCGGGTGGCCATGGCGGCGGGGATGGTCATAGCGCCGAGGAAGGGGAGAACGTTACCAAATCGGGCGGAGCTCACGCCGCGGCCGTGGTCGCGGCTCGGTGGAGCTTGTGGCACGGCCGGCGTGCATACCGCGTACCCAACAGATTGCCAGAAGCCAACGGCGCCGCCCATGACGGAGGCGGCCCCGCCCGTGCCCGACTCTCCGCCTGCGCTCACCGCGACCGGCGCCCGTCTCTCTCGCGGAGGCGCCCATCTCGCGCCCGACGGTTTCGTCAAACAGCTCTCGGGCTCGCGGCCGGGCGAATCCGCCGCTCACGGCCTAGACGGTCCTCTATTCTCGTCCCGTGAAAAGAAAGAAGAGGGCTTTAACTTAATCTGATTTCTCTCTCATAGTTACTTAGGTAAAAGTGCTGGAGAGATATTTTTTTAAAAAAATTAAGGCTTAGTGAATTTCAGAATAGCCTAGGGGTCCTGATGCAAAGTGTTTTTTTTAACTAGGCAAGCGAAACGAGATCTAAGTTGTGGGTAGGGGTAATCCCCGTCTTTTAGCACCCCGAATCCAACGCGGACGTGTGCGGTGGCATGCCATATCAGCCAAAATGTTAAATATATATAGTTTTATAGCGGAGCGTGTTAAAAAAATAGTGGCAAACGTTAAAGTGCTATACAGAGAGTGTACATGTGCTAAAAAATTGAGCCTTTTTCATGGATACCATTATAAAATGTCGTGTTCTCATGGATACCCCTAAAAATTTTGGACTTTCACAGATAACATCGTCATTTCAAAGTCTTTCGTGTGTGCCCTTCCGTCTGACAGCCGTTTATTTTCCTCCGTTTGGGTTCCTGACAGGCGGGCCCGCGGCAGTAAAATGACCACCGATGCCCCTCCCTCCTCTTCTTTCTCCTTCTCTCTCACAGACGGACCCACGCGTCAGTCCATCCCCTCCCTCTACCCGTGAGCGGTTACGGCGGCTGTGCAGTGCGGTTCCGCATCCTCACCTCGGCTCTGCGCTCTGCCGCGCCGGGCAGCCCGCCGCCGCCGCGGACCTACTCCGCTGCATGCCGCCGCTCCTGCTCGACCCGTACCCGAGCCACTGCCGCGCGGTCCTCACCTCCCTCTGCCGCCGCCGCCGGGGCGCGGCCACCACCGCCCGCGACGCGCTCGCGTTCCTCGACGACATGCGCCGGTGGGGCGTCCTTCCAGCCCGACCCGACCACCACGCCGTCGTTGGCGCGCTCCTGCGCAATGGGATGGACGACGAGGCGTACGAGGTCGTTGCTAGGTGGATGGACGCCGACGGCGTCGCCCCGGGCCTCCTGGAGTTCGAGCGTCTCCTCCGCGCGTTCCGTGACCGCGGACGCCTCGACGCCGTCGAGGAGGCGTTCGACGAAATGCTGCCGGGGACGAAGTGCGTGGCGCGGGGCGCGTGGCTGCCGGGGACGTGGACGCCGCGAGAGAGGTGGCGAGGGAGCCCCGACGGCCACCAGGGCGCCTCCCTCTCCCTTGCAGAAGTTGCATGTCGCCGTGCTTGTCAGGCGGCCGGCGGAAGTTGCATGTCGGTTCCGTGCGGTGACTTGGTTTCGTTCGCGGATTGCCACCGCAGCAGCGCGTTCATCAGAAAAGTCGCCGCGCGCGCGCCACGCACTTCGTTTCAACCGGCGCCGGCACCGGCACCGGCGCCACGCCATGCATTCGCCCCGTGCCTGCCTTGTCTGTCTGACTGTCTGTTAGAGGTAGAAGCGGAATTAATGGCGGCGATTCCTCGTCGCTTTCAGTGGGAGCCGCACGTACGGCGGCGACGAAATGAGTCGGCCGCTCGGCGGCGAGGAGGTCAAACGTCGGAGCCTGCCGTGTTGACCCATGCGTGGCATGCAGGTGACAAGGCAATGACTTTGGAGCAACCAAATTGCAGCAACTGGCTCCGGCTCCGGCTTCATAAGTCAAGCGGACCCGATCGACTAGTTGGATCAAAACCGCCGTGGCAGCAGGGCTATACTATACTTCAGCTTGGGCCACCATGCATTGTTCTTGTTCATCAGGGCTGGCTGCTTAGCTAGCTAGCCTGTGTGTAGGTACACAGAGAAGCCGGCTAGTGATGTGTTTCTTGAGTATTTTTGTATAGAAGACGGAGAGGAAGTGGTTAGAGTTTGACCGGGTGATGGCCTTGTGAGACAAGGCAAGGCAAGGCCGGTTTGGCCGTTTGGATAGGGGTCTAGTTTGACTCGATCGACCTTGAATTAACAATTCCCCATGCTGTAACCGCACGGAAACTGCTGGGGACTCCGGTGGCCACTGCGGAGCCTGGATGGAGGCCGAGCGTTGCCTCCTGGCCCGCGCCAACGCAAGCAGCGGACAGGCCGCCTCCCTCCGCGTGCGCGTCGCCGACGCCGCGGTGTGCGCAAGTAGCGGGTAGAGGAGGGGATGGACTGACGTGTGGGTCCGCCTGTGAGAGAGTAGGAGAAAGAAGAGGAGGGCAAGCTGAGGGGCACTGGTGGTCATTTTGCCGCCCCCCGGCCCGCCTGTCGAGAGTCTAAACGGAGGAAAACAAACAGCGGTAGACGGAAGGGCGTGCACGAAAAGACTTTGAAATGACGATGTTAACTGTGAAAACCCAAAATTTTTAGAGAGATCCACGGTAACACCACATTTTATAATGGTATTCATGAAAAAGGCTTAAAAAATTGTATATCCCCAGCTCATGGCCCATGCCTGTTTCCTGTTCCTCGTGAGGAAGAGAAGAGCTCAACTGCTGGCGCTGAGCACGCAGCCGCCACCGCCGACCCACGGCCGACCCGCTCTAGCTGTATACCTTTTTTGCTCTGCACGCGGTGAAGGCATCCCATCCCATCTCACTGTCCGCCTTCCTGATCTCGCTAACCAAGAAAGAGAAGAAAGGAATCCAGGACTCCAGGCCAAGAAAGATTAGTCTCCTCTCTGCACAACCACGAATCCCTCAAATCCTCTCAAGACTCAACCGAAGCTAGTCAACCACCGGGATCAGGGAAAGAAGACGGAGGGGATCCGAATCCGATCCGATCGATTGCGGAGCGCCGGAGCTCGGGGCGATTCATGTCAAGATGCTGCAGCGGGCGGCGAGCAACGCCTACTCGTGGTGGTGGGCGAGCCATATCAGGACCACCCAGTCCAAATGGCTCGACGCAAACCTGCAAGGTCAGTTCCGGTTCCGATTCCCACATGTTCTTCATTCATCTCCCGCTCTGAATTTATCGCTGTCCTGTCCTCCAGACCTCAACTCTCTGATGACCGATCTTGTGTTGTGTGCAGATGTGGAGAATCGAGTCAAGATCATGCTTAAACTCCTCGGACAGGAAGCCGATTCCTTTGGCAAGAGGGCCGAGATGTATTACCACACCAGACCAGAGGTGATAAGCCATGTGGAGCAACTCTACAGGGCTTACAGGGCTCTCGTCGAACGCTATGACCACATATCCAAGGAGCTTCATAAGGCCAACCACACCATTGCTACTGCTTGTCCAGAAGAGGTGCAGTATGCAATGTTAGAAGAGGAGGATCATGATTTCCCCAAAGCAATCACACCAATCAACTCGCACAAGATACACAAGTCCATGGTCCAAGAGTTTCTCAACGCAAAGAGACAAGGTCCGTCAGGGTGGAACAAGCTACCCTCTGATCCACACATAAGCACCGGGGAGGCACGAGAAGAGATTGTCAGACTTCAGAAAGCTATACTTGTTCTGCAAACCGAGAAAGAGTATGTTAAGAGCTCTTACGAGTGGTATTTCTCGGTACCGGGAGATCGAGAAGCAGATCGCAGATACACAACAGGAAATTTGTGTTATTCAGGACAAATTTGATGCACATGAACTGATCAATGATGATGAAGCCCGTGTCTTGATGACAATAACAGCTCTTAGATCTTGTCGGGGAACCATTTCTGAGAGCTTGTCCGTCATTTTGAGGAGTTGATCAGGCTTGCAGCCGTGGAGTTGGAAAAACAAAGTCTCTCCAAGCACAGCTGTATGCTATGGATGGCAACACCGACACATCTTCAAGAGAGGCTAGCAGCACAGGCACGTCGCTGAACGCAAAGTCTTACCCAGCTACCCGCACAATACTTGAGTTGCAGCCCATATATGAGAAACTTGACAAGTTTTTTTGCCGGTGGTTCTGAATCCTTTGCGAGAGGACATTGCGAGAATGTTGATGAACTTGTTGATAAAGTCATCAACTTGAAGCTCAAGTTCCCAAAACAGACAGCACAAATCAATCAACTCATACAGGAGAATGAGAACCTAAAGAATAAATTGTATGAGTTACAAGACGAGATGGCACTTCGTGATGACCAAAGTGACTTAAATGAACAGATCAAGCAATTGGAGGATGAGTTTAGCAGAGTCCAAGTTCTTGAAAGATCAATAATTGAGGAAGAAGCCTCTGTCAGCATAGGCTTTTCTGAAGTTTTTAGCCGCATAATTAATATCTCAAAGGCACTTGGATCTGTTGGTCCTGAAGACCTGCATAATTTGTCAACTCGTGGTAGGGGATGGTGCAAAGGTTTTAAAAGATGTGGTCCTAGAGCACCCTACGAGAAGAGAACAAGGGCGGGAGTTCAGAGACATAGATGCGCCAACTCTAAGTCATAGTTTGGGCCAAGATAGAGAAGATGTCTCGGAAGTGGTTAATGATAATGGTAACGATGGCATCCATGGCTCGAGGAATGCTAATGAGGAAAAAATTCCTGGTAGTTGCTTAATGCAGCAAGTTAGATACAAATCGTCTATACATTCTGAGAACCATATTAATCCGTTTGTTATCTCGAGAAAATGAAAACAGAGTTGGTGATTCAGGTAAGGGCAATGTTGATAGCTCATCGGTAGAAGTATTCCAGAGTTCATCAGAAAATGAGAATGGAAGTAGAAACTTCCCTAAAGGCGAAATTGTGAGAGGTGAATATCCATTGGGAATTGTCAGACAGACTCATCTCCTCCACTCGGGTAGTATGGATAGTTTAGACAAGAAATATGACTCTAATGAAGCTTCTCAATCATTAATGGAAGATGCCGAGGGAAATATTGGTGATGGAAGTTTTTTTACCAGCAGTAGTGTAATCCAGGAGGAAGGACTGGGAGATAGTAAATCACAAAATACCAGTGGGCAGATTAGTCCAATTGCTTCCTCCGAGTTGTACAGTTTAAAGGAAAAAGATTCCCTAGAAGAATCCTCATTGCCAGAAGATACGCGTTTCAGTGGTGTTGATAAGAGCCTGCACTTGGAACATGCAAATGAAACACAATCTGTTGAAGAATTGCCAGACCAAGGCGGTCAACTAAATAGGCCACAAAATATCGAAAGTTCGAACGAATGCAGCCAAATTGGATTTCTTAAAGAGGATGACTGCATTTCATTAGGTCATGTCGATAATATCCAAGATATGAAGAACAGATATTCCTCAGAAGTGAGGGATGAAACTTCTCTCTGTGTGCTAGCTGGAGATTCTGAGCAAGTTTTGACAAACTTAGAGAAGAAGAATTCACATGGCAAAGAGCTTGCAATAGAAGCAACTACCTCGAACAACCATGGAGGAAGGAGTCGGGGTGCAAAGTCTGGTTTGATGGGAGAGGAATTTGTGCCTAGCTGGCAAGAATTTCTTCTTGATGGGCTTGAAGGTAGAGAAGCAATCCTACTAGCTGACTATACTTCAGTTCTGCGGAACTACAAAGAAACAAAGAGAAGGCTTACCGAGCTGGAAAAGAAAAACCACGAGCATCTCGAAGAGACAAAAGCAGTTATACGGGAATTAAGGAATGCAAATTCTATGAAGTATGTTGAGATTCGGTCACTAAGAGATCTCCTGGATTCATCGGAGATGCCTCCCAGTAAAGTGGGTAGTAACTCAAATGGTTTTTTAAGTGTGAGATCTTTTAGAGAAGTTGACAGATCAAATGGCATTTTGGGTAGAGATATTTCAACTGTGGAGGAAAGCAGTTCTAGCAACATCGATGCACCTAACAACACATCACTTTTTGAAGCGAGGTTCAGAAATGATATCGACTCTTTGGTGGACGAAAATTTGCAGTTCCTGGTAAGGTATAGCATGGCTTGCCATCACATGGAGGAGTTTGACAGAAGATACCAGGAGGTACAGAATGAAATGGAGAACATGGACGATAATAAGACTGGAGAAACTGATACTCAAGCAGAACCCGAACCAGCTGAAAAGAAGTTGAGAGAGCTCCGAACTGAGCTGGATGTATGGTTTGAGCAGAACGCGCTTCTCGATCAAGAATTGCAGCTCAAGTCTGCATCTCTTTGCAGACTGCAAGAGGAGATAGCCGAAACCCTGCGTGGTAGCTTGGAGATGGACAGAGCCAAGTTGTTTACGCCGTATGAAGCTGCCAAGTTTCAAGGGGAGGTCCTAAACATGCAGCAATCTAACAGCAAGATTGAGAACGAGCTGCAGGTAGCATCAGAACGAATGAGGGGGCTTCAAGCCAAGGTTAACCATGCCCTAGAGAAGCTACGTGAGACTTTTGAGTTTCAATCCCAAAAGTTGTCACAGCCAGAGACTGAAAGTAGCTATGGGAAACAGTTCAAGCATTTTCCAAGTAGGACAAGGGTACCGTTCTATGAACTTCCTGTTTGGAACAAAGCGAAAGAAGAAATCAATATTCACATGCATCAATCCCACATTCCAGAAACAGTTCAGCGATTTGTGAGGTGTGTGAGTGTGCTCTTTTTGCATCTTTGAATTCCAAAAACGTATTCACTTCAGTAGCTGACATGATTCTATGGTTTGCACTTGTAGTGAAAAAGATGTTGAAGGATGCATGTGTTAGCAGCTAGAATTTGGCTCATCTCCAATCAACAGATATAAGAGCTTATTGGGTGGGATAACATGACCATAGTTTTCCTTCTTTTGAAAAACTTATTGTTACACCATTGCTCACTGCACAAAAAATGAACAGTATCGCCATTGATCTCCTTGTACCTGGGGGTAGTTTTGTTTCTCAGGATAGAATTAAGAGCAGGTCTTGTTTGACTTTAGCTTGTGTTTGTTTGGAATGGTATTTTGTACACTTCATTTCACTTGATTGAGAATTTCATAGAAATAAATGAGGCAAATTATTTGGATAACTAGTATAGTGCCATGCTAACGCTACGGCAACACAAAACCAGACAAATCAAATAACTAAAAGGCACACTGTTATCAGTTTCACTTAATCTGAGATTATTTTTGACAAAACCGAGCCAATATGTTTTCAAAAAAAAAAAAACAATAACATTATAACAAACACACATCTTATTTAGTTGAGACTTATTCCAACTCATATACAACATGAAACGCCCGACATGAAGATGTTGAGAAGCTCCCGTCCACTAGGGAAGAGAAGAGAAGATCAAATCAGATCAGGCTACCGGGCTCTGTATCTACAACTACAAAGATGAGTCAGTCCGGCCAGTTATTGTTCTTAAGATTTTTTGTATGACTTACAATTTAGGATGGAGGGAGAATTACATACGGTGTTAGGGGTCCTTACGGCTCGAGGGTCCTGGTCGGCCGGGAGATAACCAAAACAAACATAAAAGTAGGTTGGGACTAGAGATCAAAGGAAGAACATGTTTGGTTTTTGTTAAAGATTGCATACCCTGGCCTGACCTTAGTGGCACAAATAATATGACGCTGGCTAAGCTAGAGAGCCAATTTAACTCTCATACAACAGCAAGAAAAAGCTTGCAAGCACAAGAATTAAAAAAGATGGCTAGACATCCAAACAAGCCTCTAATTCTTCTTCTTTTTTTGACTAAACAAGCTTCTAATCTTCTCCCTACGATTTACGCACCAAAAGCGGGCCAGCCAGCGCGGCCACGTCGCCGGCTTTTCACGGCCATCAGATCGGGCGGACGGACAGTCCGGATCGGGCCAGGCCTGGGCATTTTGCAAAAAGCCCTTGACCTTTAGATAAATCACTCTTCCGTCCTCTCCCCTCTACTCTCGCCCTCCTCTCTCTCTCCCTCCCCCCACACACCCGGCAATGCGCTAGGCGGCAGTGCAGGGGCGACCACCGGCGTAGGCGGGGCGACGGCAACTGCGCATGCTAGCGGTGGCCGCCACCCAAACGCCCACCTCCCCAGGTCATGGCGGCGCTCAGCGCCGGCGGAGCGCCAGCGCGCTGGTGACACCGGAGCCCCGTCCTCGATGAGGCCGCGCTGCACAGTGGCTTCGTCGCCCCCGGCGAGGTCGCCACCCCGACCACGGCGCCAGCCTCTCCGGTAGCGCGGGCGTGGGGCTCGAGCGCTGTAGCCCCGACGGTCCCCCTCCCAATCATGTACGCCGCCCCCACACACGTTGCTGGCGGTGGAGGAGGAAGGTGTCTCCTCCCTCCTAGCTCTCTCCTCTCCCGAACAGAAAAGGAAGGATGGGGAGAGCGCCGTGTTGCGAGAAGGTGGGGTTGAAGAAGGGGAGGTGGACAAAGGAGGAGGACGAGATCCTGGCGAGGTACATCAAGGAACATGGCGAAGGCTCTTGAAGATCACTGCCCAAGAATGCTGGTATGAAAGATCCAACAGCTTGATACATATTCCTCCATCCTAATTGACTTGATTCAGAGAATCGATTAGAGGGAAAAGGAATTAATAATTCTTTGTGTGCCAATCAATAAGCAGAGATTAATTTCTAACCATGCTGCTGTTGCTTGCAGGGTTGCTGCGGTGCGGGAAGAGCTGCAGGCTGCGATGGATCAACTACCTTCCAAGAATAGATTTGTTGTATTGCCACTCAGTTCTCTCCAACACCCACACGGTCGCAATTCTATGTAGCTAAGCTCTCTCATCTCTCTAGATTCTATATATGTCAACTATCATAGCTGAGAAGGCATGCAGGCAAAGGTGCATGACGAAATGTCACTGCAGGTTACAGCAGCGGATTGATGGTAAACTAAGGGCAGCCTCAAGGTTGGTGCTACAAGGCAGAAGATTAAATTGAAACAAAACTTTATGCCTCGAGCATTAATCTACTTGCTTGTTCTAAAGATTTGCACCCTTAATTCCTTATGTTGCTTCGAAAATCTTCACAAAGAAATGGCTTGATATACCTAAGTACTTATTTTCATAACAGAATCATCTGTTATTGATAGTATGTTGCATTTCAGCTTCATAGATTAAGTTCTATTATGCCATTTGCCCATCCCATAGCCTAAAAAGCTTTACCAATACTATTACTGTTGATACACGGCCTATTCTTCTAGTTTTTTTTTCTCTCTCTTAGTTAGCAGGATATTTATCCATTTTCTGAATTAATTCTGAAATAATCCTCTTGTAGCAGAGCAGTATGGCACCATAAGATTGTCACTGCAAAAAGTCAGGAAATAAGAAACTGAATAGGGAATGAAAAGTTGTCATTATTATTGGTATAGAATGAAACTGAGCGATAAGTGAGTTGCTAGATAAGTGAGTTGCTAGATATGTCAAGGAACTTGTCACAGAATATAACTGACAATTTGTCAACAAAATTATCATTAGTAATTGTAGCTGTCAGTTTCGTTCTTTTGACACTTTACTGATCTTATTATGGAGGAGGCACCATGTGAGCGCCCATCAAGTATTCTGACTTCTTGCTTATGCCATAGCCAGTGCTGACAATACTATCACTTTCACATTATGATTTTTCTTAGCATAACTCTATGCAATGTCTTATAATATCTCATACCATTACAGCTTTATCTATTAATGACCTATACATCAAAGGACCAAGTCAACTTCTATCAAATACTATTTTCACTCAAAATAGTTGCAGTAACCTGCTTTAAATTACAACTCCAAAATGCACTTATATTCACTCGTATTTGTTTTGCCATGAATTTCGAAATAGAATCTCTCGGCAAGTGGCTCTGCAGTGTTATTGAGGGGGTCAATGGCTCAAGCTTTTACCTTTAGTTATCTTGGAAAATTGTGCTATTGTCTAGAGCGTGGCACTGTGACCAACAACAAATGTTTCTATACTTATCAGTGATGGTAAAATGGCGTACATGTGTCCTTTTAAAGCCTAAGCTCTGGTGAACACTTAAGATGCTGTATATTTCAATACCACTCATCTTCCATTTCCAGTTAATGATATTTACACTTTGCTGCACAGATGACATCTCAGCATGTATACAAAATGGATTTCACATGAGCACAGCATTGGGTCAATTATATGTGCATGCATCAAGAGATAGGCTGATTCATTCAAGTCCAATATTCGCTGGCAGGGATATTCAAACTGAAAAGGTATCTAACTAGAATTGGCTAAAACCTGCACTGTCCTCATTGATATATGCACAAAATGTTTGCTAACCTTCAATATAATACAGATTGATTTTGAAAAAAAAAAATGTTCAACATCTCTAATAATTTTACAACTCCAATCATTAAATGGATGGATATAGTTTATAGAATATGACCCGCGACCACTGGCCATGAGCGGCAACGCCACGATCATTTCTAGTCTCTATATACTAAACCTGGCCGATTCAGAGGGACACGATCGGGCCAGGTCGCCGAAAAATTGAATCGGACGGCTGACATTCCATCAGCACCTTGCGTCTCCATGGCTTTTTGGATGGCTGGCGGAGCTCACCCTCCCGCGGCTGGCGAGCCGAGGCTCCGCGCGGCCGGCTCCTCGCGCTCGTAGCCCCCACGCGCGGCTCCACCGGCGGGCCGCGCCGGGCATAGCGCAGCACCGCGCTGCCCTTCCACAACGCCGTCCTGGCTCCCACTCGCTCGCTCAGCGCCGCGCGTCGCCTCATCGGAAAGTTGCGAGCAGTCGTCGCGCGTGCCCGTGGCCAGCCTGCTCCGGGCTCCCTCCAGCCGAGAAGAGGGCAGCCTCGGGGGCCCTCGGCGGCCCGCCGCCGCGCCTGTGGCAGAGGGCGCCCCCCGCCGGAGGACGCCGCCGCCAACGCGACTCCATCCATAGCAGGCCCAACGCCGGCATGATCGACCCGCGGCCACCATCGCTGCCGCTGCTGCAAAGCCGGCGCGAACTGCATGGCGCTGCGCGTCTTTGGCCTCCAACATCGCATCCATCCACTTCCGCGTGCCTGCGTTTCCCCGGCGCCGCCGCACCCACATTCCATCGACAGCAGGTACCGGACAAAGCTCGGTCGGCTATTTGTAATACATGTCTGCTCTGTGTTTCTTGATTTTAGCGGCATGTGCAGCCCCATGTCCGTCTCTCATCCTCTTTTTTCTTCTGTTTTGCTTTGATCCGTTTCTCAGCTGGAGCAGCAGATAGCCCAGCGGAGCAGTAGCCGTGCTTGCATCCTTCTCTGCATATCGACTGAAGTATGCATCTCCTGCTCAGCATAAAGACCATGGCTTTCCACGTGATTTGATTTCACAGTATAAAGGGTAAGGCCAATTTCAATCTACACGTACATATGGCTCGCTCATGGATGATGGACATTGCTCAATAAGTCAATAAGCATTGGTATATGCTAATTACTTCAAATTGAATTTCAAATTGCAAGTTCCCTGTCCAAGTATATTAATGCCCTATGTCATGATATACTGGCTGATAAGATGACTTATTCATGAATTATTTATCTCATCGGTGATCTTCTATCTGGATGATGTTGTCATGTGCATAAGCTTTTCATTAAGTAGTTGATTGCGTGTAACCATCCCTCTACAAACACAGGTTCAGATCAATACAATTAATAATGACATGTTCCTTCACACAATTATACATTACTAGCAGTTACATGTTGCTTTAACAATTCTTCTATGTCATAATACACTGACTAATCAGATGACTTATTCATGTATTATTTATTTCACTCATCAGTAATCTTCTATCTGAATGCTGTTGTTGTGTCCATTGCGTGTAACCATCCCCTTACAAACGCAGATACAGGTTGTACAATTAAGCAGTTAGCTGACCATGTATTGGTCTTTTCCTGCTTTTCTGAACTTCTCGTTCCCACTCAATTTAAGATGCAGATTTAGCCGAACAAAAGTACACCTTGCCCGAATATTTCTTAAAGCCTTTAGGTTTAGATTTTGCAACTTCAGTTCATCTACAAAAGTACATATCTCCCCCTCGGTCGTTGGACAACCTCCCCGGTCGAAATGTCGGAAACTTCGGGTGTTGTACCCCCCGAGCCCGACCTGGTCGGGCTATGCCGCCTGGGCGTTGCAGCTGAGAGTCTTCGATCCCATGTTGGATGAGGTGGTGGCGGCTTCCGCCTATGGTGGCTGTCGCGGCTGTGGATGCCCCTCCACTAGCTACAGCTCCGGCGGACGACTGGTGGGCAGACTTGGTTGAGGCCGAGTTCGCCAATCCACTAGTCACTGTCGTGTTGGGCGCTGCGGCGAACGCCCGCGCCACAGCCCCGGCCCGCCACCAGGTTGAGGAGCACCGAGGCTTGCGCCGGGAGACTTCGGTGCGGGGTATCGACTTCCGTTTTGATCTTTGCTGGCCACTGCAGATCGTGGCGGCGATGATGGCACGGCTTCTTCGAGCGGATGTCGGTTGACGAAGTTCGTGGCCTCCTTCAAGAGGCCGCTTGAGCCATCAATACTTTCCACACCGGTCCTCGAGGAAGACGGCCCGCGCGGCTGATTCTAGCGCTAATGCGGCGTAGCGCCGCGGCTTGCCGCAAAAGAGACGACACCCAAACCCGGAGGCTCGGGCTAGGAGGGTCTTGCTGAAGAAAATCGGGATCGATGTCGAGGCCGAACATGAAGACGCGGTCTCCTTTGATGAGTTGCAGGTTGCCTTCACAGGGCCTCTTGCTGAGGAGAAACGGGGGAGGCCATGGAGGCCTTCCTTCTACGGGGGCAAGAAACGGTAGCATCGCTTGATTGTGTCCTTGTTGGTCCTCCGGGCCGGTAAACAACATGTTCATCATGTAATCGCTTTAGTTGACTTCGGTAGTTAGGCTGTTTTGTTTTTGCTTTTTGCTTTTATTTTGTCTTTGATGTCCACTTTCGCATCTAGGACTATGTTTGTATTTGGATTTGGTTTTCCTCCCCAATGAAATACGGGTGAATGGCCCGATCGAGAAAAAAAAAAAAGTACATATCTAATTCATTTGGAACCACTTAGTTATAGTTGCCATTATCTGTATTAATTACAATTGTAGTTGCAAACAGCCATTATCAATTTTCATTCTGCAGTTATAGCATTCAATCAGTAGTTTCTATATTACACAGTTAAACCAAATACTAGGATTCAGTTCGCATTAATCTGACCTGACCCATCTTTGTCTTCTTCAGGAGTTCTTGAGTGATAAAGTTCAGAAGTTGGTTCATTCTATTGATCCTTTACTTCGAGCCGTTGATGACATTGCAGGCCAGCGTGTCTCTGCGCGAGTAAGTTCTATACCAGTGTCAAGAGCAGACATGTATTACAAATAGCCATTGTCTGATCAGAGTGATCTTGTTTCTATAGAGATACTTCGACTGTTCAAATGGCCAAGAAACTGTTCAGTTATGTACTCATAGAAAAACCCAACTGTGTAAATATAGACCATAAGTAAATTAGCATCCTAAAGCAATATCTAATTTAACTCTTTGTCATATTGTCTAGGAATACAAAGTTTAAACCGGTGAAGTGGTTCGTTTAAGAACTCCTGGTGTGCTCCTAAATATTCTTAGTGGCTGACCAGAATTACTACAAACATTCTGCACATGGTAGATCAAAATTGACAGATCGGTCAGCTTTCCAACAGCCGCATTTGCAGTTCTTAAGAGAAACACAACCAGAAGCTTTATTTCCAAAGGCAGTGAGTAATGCTCCCTTAGAATAAACAAATGAAAAAACATTGTTTCTTTTGCTTCCATGTACAATCATATAAAATACTGTATTTCTGCCTTCCTGCCCCGTGCGTTTTTAACGGAAAAGTATTATCCTCTCCTCCATCACCCCCCCCCCCCCCCCACCCCCCCCCCTGCGTTTTTTTTTTTCTTATGCATTTGATGCAATTCTATCAATCTACCATGGTATGCAATTTTTACCTTTTCCACAAGGTGTCTAGCGACATGGGTTATTCAATAGATGAATGGATATATTTTTATTTTAGCAATATTGTGTGCCCAATATATGTATCATCTCAGTAATAATTTAGTATATATAAATATTTCATGGGTCACGAATTTCAATTTCACGAAAAACAATTTATGTTTTTCAACCAACTGTAGTCGCGGCTCACCTCTTGGATTATTTTAAGTTGTCCAATTGATCCGTGCTCTTGAGTTGTCCAATTGGTCTGCGCTACCTGAACTGACATATATTTTGCCTGCTCCAAGTAATGCTCGGCAATTATCTACTGTCCTTATCCAGTATAGTTTAGGTAAGCCAGAGATGAAAGAAGACATGCTACATGGAGAGTATATTTGCTTAGTTATTGATTTTTTTTTTGAAAGATCCGGCAAGTCGGCTTTGGTTATATTAAGAAGAAGGTAGCCAACAACAGGTGGCAGCGAGAAGCGCCGGTCCTCGAACCCAGCCTAGGGCTGATTCGGGGCTTAGTTACAAAGTTGATTACTCACGCACTAATAACAACACACAACGGCCTAGGTGCCTAAGCTCCCGGCTCAAAGCTGCGGCGGCTACAAGCAACCTTGTAAAAGTCCCGATCATCCATACGCGGCTGCCTTTTGTATGGCCCTAACTGCCTCTTCTGGGAGGCCGAGCCCGTACATATCGATGCAGGATGTGACCACTTCATCCGGAACCAGTGCCGCTGACTTCCTGTCGATGAAGGAGAGCTCACGCCTAAGCTTGTGCTTTGGGCACGCCAAAGAAGCTGGAACTGCGGATGGTCGAGCCGCCACCGTGCACTCGAGCGGGTAGGCTCGGCAACCACTCTCCTCTTGTGTTTCCCTCTTGGTAGGAGCAGGTGACGCCAGCCTCCACCAAAGATTGGGCGAAAGGGCTCCTCCTCCACTTCCCCTCCTCCTCCTCCTCCATATCAATTGTGTGGGCTGCAACTATGGAAGGGACAAACCTGAGCGACGCATCAACCTCTGGTGCAGGTGGCGGGCACACAACCGCAGGCGAAGCGACAAGCTCCTCCAACATGGGGTCAACCCATATCGGAGGATCCATCTCCACGCCGAAGCATCGACATGAGAGGATCCGGGCGCCCGCGGAAGGAGTGCATCAACGGCGTCATCGGTGGAGCTTAGTCGGTTGTCCACCACGGGTGTAGTCTTGCGTCGCCGGTGTCGGCGTCGGGCTCGTGGGCGTCAACCCCCCCCCCCAGCCACACCCGACTCGGGGCGGATCGGCGGAGGCAAGGGTCGACGACGTGAGCCAAGTCGCCATCCTCGCTCAAGGCCCGACTTCGAGGGGTGGGAGGCGGCCGGGAGGCGGGCTTGGCCGAGATGGGTTGTCGCCGATCTGAGCGACGTGGCGGAGATGTGCCCGAAACCCATGCACTGAGGCAACGAACGGGGTCCCAACACCAGGTGCGGCGGTGGTCGGTGCGAGACAGCGGGGCGGCGGCCGTCGAAGGCCGACGGCGTGGTCTTCCGCGGGCCCGTGCCCGTCCCTCGGTGCCGCCCCATGGCGCCGCGGCGGCCGCGGCGCCCAGCGCCGGCCGCCGTGGTGGTGCTGGGGGTCGCCGCCCGCCAACCATCGATGTCGGGCGATCACCCTTCGCCGGGCCCCAGCGCCGGTGGATGGGATTCGCCCGGACACGGCGATGGGACCTGTCGGCTGCGTCCGAAGCCGGCACGGGCTGCCGCGCGCGCGCTCGCCGCAATCGCACGGCGCCCTCACCCTCCGACGACGACGGCGGCGGCGGCGGTGGCGCCGACGAAGGCACCTTTGTCGGGGTCGAAGAGCCTCGACACCCGCCAGCGTCCATGTCGGCATCAACTCCCCCGCCCGGCTCAACGCCCTCGGCGAGAGTCGACGGCCGGAGCGCCAACGGGGTGCGGCTCGTCTTCGGGCTGCGGTGGTGATAGCCCGACGAGCCGCGCCGAGGTAGGGGAAGGCTGTCTCAACGCCCCATCGTCATCCCCATCTTCATCCTCATCGGCCGTCGTTGCTCCAATCCTCGGCCGACGACGTCACCCACCGCATCGGCCGATCCGCCCGTGGAGGGAAGAAGGGCTCGGCGTCGTGAGAGGCGAATCCCGGTCCGACGCATCGCCATCCACACCACGGGTCCCGGCCAGCCAGGGAGACGGGCCGTCGCGAGGCCGTCATCCCGGCAGCAGCGCGGCGGCGGGGGGTGAGCGGCGCCCGGTGTGGAGTGGGTGGAGGGCGTCGTCTCCCAGACAAAGACATCGTCCCAACCGGTCGTCGGGGGAGGTGTCTCAACGTCGGGTCCGGCCGCCGGCCGGCGCCTTGCACGCCACGGACGGGAGCGAGGGCAGCCGGCGTAAAGAGCTGGCGGCGTTGCCACCTCCCTGGCTCCCTGCGAGGTGGCGGTGGAGGCGGTGTGGGGCGGGCCGGCGGTCCGAAGAGGTGAGTCCAGCGGCGGCCTCTTGGGAGCGGCGGCGCCGGCGACTTCCGTTGCCGGCGCGACCGACGGCGTCTCCCCCTCCGCGCGCAAGACGGAAGGAGCAAGGCGAGGTGGATCCCGGTGAAGGGCGCAGTGGATCCGGCGAGGAGGCTGCAGGGCGGGTGTCGAATGCGGGCGCGGGTCCGGTCCTAAAGCGAGGAGCTGCGCCGACGGTTTTCGGTTGGGGGAATGGGGAGGAGAGGGTGGGGAGCGGTGGTGGGAGCATGGGGGTGAGGGGGGGCCGCCGGCGCCGGGGAAGGCTGGTGGCGGCGGCGGGGGGGCCAGGGCCCCTAGGGTTTCATCGCGAGGCTCGCAGATTGATTTGAATATAGTGTAAACTCATTTCCTGCATTACAATGGATCAGGAAAAAAAATAAAAGCAAAGTTTCAAGCCTCACAGATCTTGCTCCTACTCTCTCCCCCCCCTCTCTCTGGCTATGACTTGCATATACATGGATCTTGGTTCTACTCCAACTAAGTTCTCCACATAAAAAGAAAAAAAAGGAGTACCATTTTTTCTCCTCTCTGATATAATCAACACTGGAATGCAAGATGACGCTGCAACGCCGCGCCTGGGTTTTCTAGTTCTTGATAGAAAGGGAATCAACCAAGTTTGGTTGGTCCAGCTTGCGAGCATGCTTCCCGTTACGATGACAGCACATAGAGACAGCAGTTACTCCTACGCAAGTGTTGGACTGCCTCCCTCCCGCGGCCCAACTTTCCCCCACTCCCCCCGCTCTCACTAGCAGCCTTCCTTCTACTCTCTTCTATCCCCCACGCGGACGCGGAGACTAGAAGCCCCCCTCCCGTCCAGGCAACGGGACCTAGCCATGGACTGCTGCTTCCCCTGCCTCGGAGGAGCCAAGAAGAAGGAGAAGCAGCCGCCGGAGGAGCCCCAGATCCGCCCAGCCTCAGGTACATGCTTCACTGGAAGTCACTTGTTTCGTATCATCAGGGTTCTTCTCCCCAAAATCCTCTTCTTTTGCAATTCCGTCGGCTCTCTTGAGATACATACTCTTCCCTTTTCTTGGCTACATACTTCGGTTACCAATCATGCCTGCCTGCCCCTCCTTTCGCTCAGCCGTGTATTCTTCTTCCAGTTGTTGATGCAGAGGAACCCAAACAGGGTCCTTCGTCTAGTGTGACGAAGCAGAATTCCTTCGATTTCAACAAGGAGTCTGCAAACAAGGCCATTGTCCTGAGCAATGGATCTGACCACCACCAAATCGCTGCGCAAACCTTCACTTTCAGGGACCTCGCAGCAGTCACGTGCAACTTCAGACCTGATTGCCTTCTTGGTGAGGGTGGCTTTGGACGGGTGTACAGAGGCTATCTAGACAGTGTCAGCCAGGTTTTCTTGCTTCCCTGCCTGATTCTATATACACATATGTCCAACTTGTGACTGCTTGCTTTAACACTACCATTCCCTAATAAGATGAAATCATGAATGCATATCAACAAACGTTCATTGGATGCATATTGTAGCTGGAAAATCTAAACCTTCCTATTGAAATGACATGCCATTCGTTCCATGATAGGTTGTTGCTATAAAGCAGCTTGACCGTAATGGATTACAAGGCAACAGGGAGTTTCTTGTTGAAGTTCTGATGTTGAGCTTGCTGCATCACCCAAATCTTGTCAGCCTTATTGGCTACTGTGCTGATGGGGATCAGAGGCTTTTGGTTTATGAGTATATGCCTCTAGGTTCTCTGGAGGATCACCTTCACGGTAAGCTGTTCAAATCCTGAACTACTATACTTTCCTTTCAAATTTGTGTGGTTAAAATTTCTCCACTCACGGCTTCTTATTTTTACTCAGATCCTTCCCCAGATAAGGGACGGCTTGACTGGAATACAAGGATGAAGATAGCTGCCGGTGCAGCGAAAGGGCTGGAGTATTTGCATGACAAAGCCAGTCCTCCTGTCATATACCGGGACTTGAAATGTTCAAACATCTTGCTTGGAGAGGGGTATCACCCAAAGTTGTCTGATTTCGGATTGGCAAAGCTTGGTCCAGTCGGTGATAAAACTCATGTTTCCACAAGAGTGATGGGGACATATGGGTGTTGTGCCCCTGAGTATGCTATGACTGGACAGTTGACCCTAAAGTCAGACATTTATAGCTTTGGTGTAGTCCTTCTGGAGATCATTACAGGACAAAGGGCTATTGACAACACCCGAGCTGGAGGGAGCAAAATCTTGTTGCATGGGTAAGCTACCGATGCTGATCGTTTGTTATGTTTTCATCCTTGTCTTTGCTAATCCTAGTATAGATGTTGAGTGTGGAGAACAGCACATTGTGCTATGTTCCGCCTGTTGTGAATATTGATTATTAATATATTCTGGAAAATTACCAGATGTCTGCCTCTTAGCACGGAAGTCCTATAAAACAAGTGTTATCGCTTCAGTCTTTGGTATCATATCAGCCTCTCTTTATTCTGTCCAGTTTCAGCATTTCATGTTTATGTCAATCTTTATCCGCAGCACGCCAACGCTACATTAATTTTTCTTGCTTTCTCTAATTATCCTGTCATGGTTGAATTGGTGGAATAAGAGTGCAGATTTGTGTCCTCGTTAGCTAAAATACAATGTCACAATGTTTTAAAAATCATGTATGCAGTAAACATAAAGTTAAGTATAGCCGCAACCCGCAATAATTAAGTTTAAAATTCATCCTAGATGCCAAGAAACAAAAGACAATGTCAACCTCGCACTGCTCATTTTGTGCTCACAGTGAAACTTCTGATTTTTTTTAATCTCAGCATCAAAGATGAATTTCAGACTGAATGTTACAGTTAACTTTACGTGTACTACATATGTTGATTTTTGAAATATTGCAACAGAGCGAGGGCATCAGCCCCCTGGGCGCTATATGATTTTCCACTAAATAAACTCTTGCTTGTTCTGAAAAATGTCTAAAACCAATCCATGTATCTGTTCTTAACAATTAGTGTAACCCTTGTTAATGCTTTATTTCAGGCCCGGCCATTGTTCAAAGACAGGAGGAAATTTCCCCTAATGGCAGACCCTGCATTAGAGGGGCAGTATCCTCCAAGGGGATTGTACCAGGCCCTTGCTGTCGCTGCAATGTGTGTCCAAGAGCAACCGAGCATGAGACCGCTGATCGGGGATGTGGTTACAGCCCTCACTTACCTTGCCTCCCAGACCTACGATCCGGAAGCACATGCCAATTTGCGCTTGGTGGCTCCAGGGACACCAGCACGGACTAGGACAAGGAATCGAAACCATGGCGCTGCAGATCAGAGAGGAAGTGGCTAACCAAGGCTATGGATGGTTTGGGAAAGCACAGAATTTTGGTAAGCATCTAATCTAAGATGTGCAAGAGCTGGGATGCCTGTGGAGATGAAGAGAGAATTTTGTCTCATTTTGTTGGAATGGAGGGCATCGATGGTCTGTTCAAAAGCTTTGGTTTAGCACCAGTTTGAGATGATGTATCTTACGAAGTGGGGAATGCCAAGTGTTTAGCTGGTGGATGAAGGTACCAAGTGGTGTACATATATCATTCCAGAAGAGTGTATGTCATGTCATTGGCGTCAGCGGAACAAACAACACAATGGGATTTATATTATAAGTATATTATTCTCTTCCTTTTACTGCTCCACATTTTGGGCTCAGTTGGATCAAGTAGAGTATCGTCTTCTCAGGGCTTGGGCCTGACCTGATGTACAAATCAGTCATTACGGCGACAAGGAAGCAGAGCTGGTTGATGCTCTCTCTCAGCTAGTGTCCAGATGCTTCTCCCTTGTATTGCAAGCGAAGATAAAAATATTAGATGCATACAAGGTTGATCCACTTCCTTAAGCTACATCTATGACATGTGGGCCTGCTCTCTAGGAGCAATTACTCACCTCACCATCCACTCAAAAGAGAGAGAAAAAAGTATGCATGATTGTTAACAACAATGTAAGACGAGGAACGCCACGACATACTCTATAATATATTGACTGAAACTGACACGCCGCACTAGCACTAGCAGCAGCTCCAGCTACTGTTGTGCAGTGCAGTTCTACTGACACTTTGATCCAAGACCATACATGACAACACACAACAGTACTTTAGTTACATGTAGTAGCGAGCCTGACTCCACCTAGAATTACAGCTCAGCCCATCATATCTAGAGTCAAGGCACACTTATTCTTCTACATGCTTAGGAATGTATGTATGTATGTTATAGGAGTCGATCCCTTGCTTGTTTATTTTTTTTTTTTCTAGCTAGGTAGTAGATTCAGGATGTGAAGAAACCAATGGTGAAAGGAAGGAGGGGTGTTGGTGACCATATCCGATCACACAAACGAAGGAAGAATCATCAACCGTCTAACTGTTAAGAAAGCAACCATTCCGAAGGCGGAGGGAGGCGGCGAGAGCAGAGCCAGAGCAGCAGTGGGGTCATCTGTCTCCAGCTCCGTCCCGTCCGCCCTGATCTTGCACAGCTTGCTTCACGAACTGCCCACGAACCCGCGGTCGCTGGTCGGCCAGCCTCTTCCTGCTCTGGTACCGCACCTGAAAATGGCAGACGGCCATCAGAAAGAAACCAGTCCTGTCCAATATAATACATGATATAATATATATATATATATATGCACTGATCTTTCTGAAAGAAACCAATGGTGATTTGGAAATGAAAATCTACCACAGCCTCAACCACAAACATGCAATTGAAAACAGGCTACCTTTTTCCCAAAGTTCCGATCTTTCTTTTTCTCTCTATATTTCTTTAGTTGTGCTTGTCGTGGTGTCATGCCAGCAGCGAGCCGTTTGACATATGTGTCATTACCACTCCCGCTGCCACTCCCATTGCCACCTCCTGCATTTCCACTGTTGTGGATGGCGCCATTAGCAGTCTCCGTGTTCGTCCGTCCAGCATTTGCCCCAGCTGCAGTACTTCCATTCTGCCCCTTGGTTGCATTGTTACTGCCAGAGTTGCTCCCGTTCACACCATAGTTGGTAGCTTGGCCTTCAAGTGGAGGATCAAATACGTTGGAGGAACCGCATTGCAGGGCTCCCCCAGACCCACCATTCTCCCGTGCAAACTGGACGTAAAGGGTTGGACGAGGGTATTGTTGCATCAGGTTACTCTGCATATCACCTGCAGCATTGTTGGACACTTCATCAGCCTTGGCTTTCCCTCCTGCTGCTGCATTAGCTGCTGGAACCATCGTCCAGTGCTGCACAGGATGAAATGCTGATGTGTGTCCATTAGCCTTAACAATAGCCGACGAGGGCAACATCACCCTGTCCTTGTTTGTAGTGGGCTTTGTCACAACATTCTTTGTAGTGGAACCCATGTCATTGTTATTGCTGCTGCCATTGGAGCCTTGTTTTATTGCAGCAGCATCTGAATTTGACTTCATGTTGTAAGTAGAATCTGTTTTCATAGCCTCTGAGCTGTTATCATGTGGCGAGCAGCTCCCTACCAGTCCTGTCCCGCCTTGATTGGAAGCCGCAGATGTATGGTTATGGTACCTTGCAATAAAAGTAAGTAACAGTTAGTACGCAACGTACTGTTGCTTTCATAACTCACTAGTGACACTGATATTATGTTTTGCACCTTGTGAAAGCTGAGAAGTTTAATACATTCCGTTGTTCAGCATCTTTGACTGTATTGGCACCATCTTCACATGATCTCAACCTCTTCAAACTCAACTCGAGCGATGGCAAAACATTATCATGGTTGCTCTTATCTTTCCCATCTGGCACTTTGGAAGAGAGATTAGGGGTAGCATCTGCAGCTCTTGCTGCTGCATGCTGGGTATCCATGTTTTTGGCCATTGAACCAATTAGATCAGCAGCTCGAACAGTTGGCTCCTCTAAATTTTCCATCATTGAGTCCTTCGAATTGTTTTCTGGTGGGCACTCACAGCGTCCATCTGCTGCTTTGATAGGCCTCTCATTTGGGGAAGATTGGTGATCCATATATAGATTTCCAGGGACACCTGCCTCCAAGTCCTTTCCCTTAAAGTCGTCTGGAATCAACCACCAAATTTAATAAATAAGAAGAAATCCAAGCAGTTTATTTGCATAGTGAATCAGTTGAGCGTGCCATACCATTAGCGCCTTTTTGCTTCTTGCAGTTTCTGTTGCTCGTACCTGGTAGCCATCTGTTGCTACATATCTCTGACTTTGGGTGGATTACTTGAGCACAAGTGCTATCATGTGGATCGGCTAACTGATCCAGAGACATAGCCTGTGGACTGTCGATCTCCACGGCACGCTTAGTCCATGAGCTCTGCACCTTAAAAAAGATTAACGAGGAAACAAGTTAAATTGTGCCCATGTGCTTTAGTTTTGATATAGCTACTCCACTGAGTGCTGCGGTTGTCAAACAATTTAGTTAGGAACATTATGTAATAAGTATGTTGCGACTACTTTACCACTGGGATGTAGCTTTCAGTGCTGACCCCCACCTTCGGTGAGATAGCTTAGCACAGAAAGCCAGAAACAGAATAGAGGTATGGCTTAGTGAAAAATAAATGATACATGGCTCGGTAACAAACAGAAAGAAGAACAAAATTTGGTTCATCACCAATTGTAGAAAGAGTAGAAGCTCACCCCTTTCATACCCTTTAATGAAAATAATATGATTTAAATTATCAGTTCATAAGTTCTGTAGGACGGGCAGTCCATGCTTGTTTTAATATGCTTCTGGTCCAATATTTACTTCCTAAGATTGGAGTTATACACTTTGTTAATAGTTATCCAAATATTTCAAATAAAAGGTATGGGTCAATATTCGGGTAGCCTCACTAGTAATCATGCAGACATGCGCATACTGACCTAGCACTCCCGACAGTCTGACATCTCAAATGCCTCACTGTTTTTTTCCCCGAAAGGACGGCAAATTGCCACAGTATAAATGCCTCACTATTTTCACCTCATAAAAAAAAAATGTACTTAGCATTCTCTGAACGCCACCCAACCTCACTAGATAACAAAATCCTGTCAACATGAAAACACCATAGTTTATCCTAATACATAGATGTGTGCTTGCAAGGTTTGACAAGCAAGCATATAGGCTTATGTTTCCAAGACTACAAATTTGAAATTATGCACTTCTTTTGCCACACAAGTACGTAATCCACACAGCACAAATGATCTGTCATGCTTTACTCGTTACCAAGCTTTCTCTTCCACACATAATTTTTTCCTGCTTATGTGTGGTAATGGTATACAATTATTAAAGGTTTGTCCTGATTATTATTTGTAAGGAAAAGCCCTCTTATTTGTTTGTCATTTTAGGTCATTTATCTAGTGATGTGATGGTAGGGTATAATATGCAGAACAAATATCTGTTATTGCCCTTAGTTCATTTTGTAAATACATTAATAACTGAGTGGTACATATATAGGAGAAACTATGTTTATATCAAAATGCAACGTCATTTTTAGAAAAGGAAATATATTAATGTCTCAACGTCTGCATCGACTAATCATATAATGTTCTGTATTACACATAGAAGGACAAAGGTCCACACAATCTCAAAAAAAAAATATGTAACTCCTGTTCAAAAAAAAAACTTACAAAAGGAGCAAAAGTTTATTGAAAATGACAAGTTTAAAAACATTTTTCCCATCATGTTTAAAATTTACTACATATATCACTCCCAAGACACAAAATGTTCTCATGTGGGACAGACCAATGTAGATTTGGGACAAAAATGGCATTGAGAATGCCAATGGCAATTGGAAAACATGAAAATTTCAAACTTGGTTCTTGCGTACAAGAGCTTCGGATGTCAAAACTCGTCGACTGTACATATGAAAAGTCCATTTGTTTCTCAACTAAGCAATTCATCTCAAGCTTTTCTACAACCAAATATTCATAAATGGATTCTGAACCAAGAACCGGTTGCATTGAACCCTTGGTACTATTTAAGAAAAAAAATCTGATCGGATTTTTTTTACCCATTTTTCATTAAGAGTAAAGACAAAAAGAAAGGATGAAACACGGATACAAAAACTCACAAGTAATCCTCAGATTACCTACGAAAAATCCTAAGACAAAAAAAAACAAGAAGAAAATATGATAGAGGGAGGGGCAACCCTCCACCACACCACACCAACCCGACTACTCCCGCAAAAAGATACATCCACGCAAGGTCGCCAACAAAGTAGGGGTGAAGCTAGCTATGGTGGCAAAGCATCCATCGGTAGAGTCCGTGAGTGACAAGGCAGGCGCTGCAAAGAAGAGTATGTAACTGCCAACGACCAGGTAGCCGTTGTGATGAAGAAGACGAATGCGGCAACACCAACACCTAAGGAGTGTCTCGGACCAAAGACCATAGACCTAACCACCTGGACCTGAAGAACAAACTCAACACAAGGCTTCCTCACTCAGAAGACGAAGTAACGGTGGCAACATCCACCGAAATGAACCAAGATAACGGTGACAACAACGACCAGGTAGCCGTTGTGAACACCCAAACAACCATCTACAATCAACAGCGACTAGGTAGCCACTATCAACAGGGCGACCATAGCAGCAACATCAACAATGACTAGGTAGTCATTATGAACTATGTGATCGCAACATTATCAATAGCGACTAGGTAGCTGATGTGAAGAGCCGAGTGACTGTAGCGACAACATTAACTGAGGCAGAGCAGACCAATGTGAAGAGAAGAGTGAAGCACATGCACAAAATAGAAAGGATCGTCTCCACTGAATGGCACAATGGGAACAAGCGGAATGCCTGAACGAAGCCTTTAGGAAGGTGATGACATCCGTAGATGCCATCTTTGTTGTGAGGAGCATCCAAAGGGGACTAACATCACCAAGCTTGCCCCATCAACCTCCAATGACAGACTGAGCACATTAACAATGCCTCCAAGAAGGTGATGAGATGCCATCTTTGTTGTGGGAGCATCCCAGGGGACTAACATCACCAAGGCCCCAAACCTCAAGAACATTAACAATGCCTTATGCCCGCCACCGTCATCGGCAAAAGGCAAGAAGCCTTATGCCCTGTTAGGGCCGTAGTTGAAGAGACCCCTGGTCACTAAGGCGGTCGATGTAGATGAGGACCTCATCGAGCGATTGGTAGGAGAGGAGGACATGTCACTACGGGAGGTACTTGACAGAGAAGTCGTATACCGCTAGGAACCGCTACAACACCTCGACGTACTCATTGTGGTGCTTGTGTTGGCCCAGTGCACCTCCACCTTGGAGTTCATCACTGCCACCACCCCTATGAACCTCCGTGGAGGGATCATCGCTAACATGGCCTTGGACCATCACTAAGGGGAGATCCGGCCCTAGGAGGGTGGATCTAGCCGGCCACCACTACTCCTGGCCAGAGGTGGAGAGGGTGGAGGAGTCGTCTCCGCATGGAAGTCAGGCCGACCTGGCCCAATCTCTCTTCGCCAAGGAATGAGATCCAGCCACCGGTCCCCTAGATCCGGCCTCGGTGGGGGGATCCAGTGGCCACCACCGCTCGCCGCCGAAGGTGGAGGGTGGTGGAGGAAGGTGGAGGAGGGGAGGTGCGAAGCGAGTCCTAGTTTTTGGTACATCTATTGGATGCTGCCACGCACACAAGTGGGCGGCGATGATAGCCGAGGAGGCTAGGATGGCGGTGTGGTCGTCCCCTGAATCACCCTATTGTAAATGCACTATGTTTTGGTGATTCTTATTTAAGAAAAAGTCTGCAACTAGACTAACATGTACATGCATAAAATATGGGGTGCAATTAGTGATCAAATATGCAACTCTCCTATGTGTGTTTGAGAAAAAATATATTACTCTTTTGGCCTAAAAAATAGAACAAAGGCAAGATGAACTTAAGTTTGTTAGGTGCAATAAAACCAAATCACAAGCATTCACTAGTTCGCGTGCAAATTTTAGAATTCAATGTAGATTCGAGTAATTTACTCATTTATTTAAACCAGAATACGGTTCTTGTAGCATGTATAGAAACAATATCCATATGAAATCAACATTTAGTAGTGACAAGAATACAATGTCTAATTCTCTAGGTGTAAATGACAGTTAAATTTAGCTGCTATGCAAAATTGACCTCTAATACTTTCCATTTGGTGATTATAGACAGTTGCACTTGTATTCTAAGTGTTACTATGTGCATACCTTGAACAACATGACAACAAGTAATTAAGGTTAATTTAGAGGAGTAAAAAAGCATCAAAATGCATACTTGAGTGCCGCTGCCATTATCACTGTCATCCCTTGCATTAAGTCCCATGCCTGCTTCATCATCATCATGATCGTCGTTGCTACCACTGTTATTACCAGATTCGTTTCCACCTTTTGATTTGGCACACTTCTGCGTCTGAATGCCACTTTCACTTCCACTACCACTGGACTGAGTTCCAAACAAGTAAAGAAACTCATGTTAGCATAATTACATAAATTTACCCATGGAACCATAATCAAATAATTACAATAAACCTTGAAATTGAAGCAACAATTATCGGCTGATAGATTTTCAAGAAATATAATATGCAAACTAGATCGTCAGTGACTTACGCTGTGACACCGTCTCCATACATGCTGCCAAAGGTTCTTAAGTTCATTCTTTCGTATAGGCTTGACTAAAAAGTCAACAGCACCTTTTGACAAACATTTAAAGACTGTATTCATAGCATCATTCGAAGACATCACTGCACATAAACCACATCAGTGTAGCAGCTAAAAACATTGGAACTAAATAATGATGAACATAACATTTTATCATGATACTATGTTGCTGAGTTGAGGAAAGTTACTTACTAATCACTGGAATATTCTTGCAAATATTGTGGTTCATGATCCTACTTAGCGAGAAAAATCCGGATACACCGGGCATAAAAACCTCACCAAAACAATATCTATGTTGTTTTGCTTATCTTCAAGATAAGTCCATGCTTGCGGCCATTTTCGGCAGAGATAACTGAAAAAGTTGGCTAGTATAACTCAGTTTTTTAAAGAACAACAGATGGTCAAAGATAACTCAAAAACATTGTATATGTAAGATTTCGTTAAGAGCCTGTTTGGATCTCAAGAATTAGATTGAATTAGAATCTTATTGTTTGGGAAACCTATTTAAGTTTGTTTGGAATTAAAACTACAATTCCAATCAATTACAGTGAAGAACACTAGACCTAGTCAAAATTCTTGGCCTCAAAACTAGAGTTGTTGATTCTTGTTTTTTAAAGTATTTACTTGTCTCATTTGCACTTATCTAGCAATGCATCACTTTGTATACAACCATTACCACCACGATGGAGACCGAAGGAGCACTATCCAAATGGTTGCTCAAATATTCTAGAAAGGCATTTCAATTTGTGGGATCCAAACGGGGCCATAAGGCCATAAGTGTAATATATTAGCACCAAGCTCAAAACAACTAAGTCGAATAAAGGAAGTCATGGACTCATGGATCTAGCGCCATTTCAACCGGGAATACACACCTTGGGAGATAATCCTACATATGAACTATGCTAGGAAAGGGCCTTTCTAAAGAATACACGTGAAGGCTAATGGGGTATCACAAGAGGGATCATACCATGGGTATTTCAAACTAGATTACAACATGATGAGATGGGCCAGCTACAAAGTATCAATTGAAATGTTTTTATTGCCCCCACCATGTAGGATGAACAATGGTCATTTAATTCATGGTCCCAATCACTTCATCAACTATGTGGGTGTCCCATGATTGCATTCACCAAACCGTGGTGGCCAAACTTCTGGTTTTATAAACATTCCCCCATTATTGATAGCTCAAGGAAGTTGCTACCTTGTCTATGGCTCAATGGCAAGTTACTTGACCAGTTTCCCATTCTCAACAACTTATAGGGCAAAAGGGTTTATAGCCTAGTGGGTGCAAAGAATGTCTTAGTAGTAGCACCTCATGTCCTAGGCTCAACTCCCAATGGGGATGAATTTAAACATGCCTAGGTTAAAAAAAATTCATTTGTTATGGTATTGAATTATGTGTGTAACCATCCGAGTCACATTTAATGACATACACATGGCTTCAGGCATGTGGCCTTGACACTCGATAGCAGCGGGGCCCGGGGAAGCTAGCTAGCCTTTGGTATCATTCTCGGCCTACCCATGAGAAGCTTCTTCTTAGTGCAATATTGTGTGGGGGCATTCTTTCACCTATAGGTCAAGTTTCTTTTGGAGATTGGTGTGTAGACCATGGGCACTAGCAAATAGGGATCGGTTCCCTAATTTGGTCGTCTTGAGGTCCTACCCATTGGATGAGGCAAAGAGAATAACACCAATAACATAAAGTGGGCAATCTTGATGGATCACCACTTGAGTTGGCGGGCTTAGGATTCCTAGAGATCGCTTTCCTGATGAACCTCTAGAACACATCCATACCTAGGAAGAAAAGCATCGTGAGCCCCCTTCCCGATTCCCCAAGAATGATAGATTGGTTTGTTTTAAGGATGGTTTGGTCATGGTGGTGGAGAGATATTAGAGATGTGTATAGCCATGTGAACATTGGCTATATATATCTGAAGGTCACCTCCCCTCAAGGGTGTAAAGTGTTTGCCTCATCGCTCTCTATATTTGTACACAGTTCTCTTCTGCCGCATAACCCACCTATTAACCCTAGAGTGAGCATGGATCTATGCTAAGCTACATGACCGATTGCACTACAGTTCCTACAGCCATGACCCACCAACCTCCATTCCATAATTCCCTTGTGTGCATATGCCACCACTCCACCATGCCTCATTCTCCTTACATGGTGTCGTTGTCAACATGTTTTTTTGTTGTGTGTGTGCCTTTTGCCAACTCTTGGCTAGCACATCTACTTTGCACACACCTACACACATCGCCTAGATGGACGCCCTCCAAGATCCGGCTTGCTAGGTCCATATCTCTAGGCCCACAACATAATCATTCTACCTACATCTCAGTGATGTAGGCTTCCACGTCATACACTAGTAGAGAAGTGGGGTGTAGTCCCGGTTCCCAATCCCCCCCCCCCCCTTTTACTCCTGGTTTTGGGAACGGAATAAGGGTCCTAGCCTTTAATCCCAGGTAACACAACCGGGACTAGAACCCATCTTCAAAACAAAACAAAAAAATCTTGGAGTCCTCACTTGTAGTGTGTGAGATTCGAACCCAAGACCTCTTGCATTGTGTGTAGATTCCTTACTAACTCAGCTGCACACCATATGTATCAAGTATTGGACGCAATCCTTTTAAATTGACCCGCAGGGGACCTTTAATCCAGGGTAGAAGACTTTTAGTCTAGGTTGATAACACCAACCAGGACTGTACCAGTTGGTATTGGAGGACCTTTAGTCCGTGTTGATAACACCAACCCAAACTAAAGGATGACTTTTAGTACAGGTTCATATTACGAACTGGGACTAAAGGGTCTTCGGTGCCCGTGCCAGCAATAATGCTCTCATTAGACCTGAACTTTAAGACAAGCTAAACTAAATGTGCATATCAAAAGTCATTTCTCTACTAGTGATAATTCAACAATGCTGGTTTAGGGTCAGGCATGACTAGTTTTGACCCCTTACGACATGTCCCTCTAGACTTTGCAAGCCTTTAGTGATGGATTCTAGCGCAAAGCTCCCACATCTGTCTAACGATTTTATACTACTCTTTCACATTCCCCGTACCCGCATTCATTCATCACAATAGGCAATGGCAATAGTATTATATTGTTGTTAATTTCTTCATGATTCTTACCACACCACAATTAGATTCCGTTTGGAATAAAGTTTTTGTCATACCATCACTTATTCAGTTATTCTTAATATATAACTTATTTGCAACTTTCTTTTCGTTCGCCATATCCCAAAGTTACAAAAATGAAAGGATTTACCATATTAAATAGATTGGCACGCATCAATAAGATCTAAGAAATACTTTTATATCTTAAACTTTCCTTTTTTTGTCCTGTTTCAAGAAATTGAAAATTAAATAAATATATATTTCATCTATTACCTCCTAGAAAATACTAATAGTTGATATCAACCATCTGATCTAATTAAATGAATGGCTAGATAAAAGACATGAGTTTTTAAGGAACAAAACAGAGGAGGCCGGGGCAGAAGAAGGATGAACAAACCTTGGTACATGCAGTGACGAAGAAGGGCACTGACGACCTGCCTAGTTGAATCATCACTCTCCACGAGCAAGACATTGATAGTCTTCTTCTGGAGGAAGCGCTCCCAGCCGACCTGCTGCTGCTGGTGGTCTTCCATATCATCATGCGGGTTTGGCCTGCTGAGCAAGCCATCTGATGGACCATGGCCGTGCATCCTGGCGGCATCAGAAGGCCCGTCCACGGCCAGTTGCTGACAGGCACCTCGCATCAGCCCGACTCGAAGAGGTTGACGAAAGTGGTGGGGTTGATTCGAGGCAAGTCTTTGGTTAATGAATAGACGGTGGGGCGCATATTACTCTTGCTTTGCCTTCAAGGGCACCCCGTCTGCATCCAACGGCTAGCGCTAGCTCAGAATTATAGATTTCTGCATGCAAATTAAACATATCATATATACAGATGATAATCGAACAAGGTATTTATATATGCTGCTGTGAGCAAACAACAAAACGAATAGCTAGGCATCGGCCGGCCAGACAAAACAAATATAACATCGATGGTATGTAGCCAAAACAACTAAAGGATCATTTTCATCAAAAAAAAAAACAACAACTAAAAGATCATATATGTCTCTAGCCCTCTTCTTTCTCTGGGAAAGAGAGAGGGCAGCGT
This sequence comes from Hyparrhenia diplandra, assembly GCA_015847255.1. Classification (NCBI taxonomy): domain Eukaryota; kingdom Viridiplantae; phylum Streptophyta; class Magnoliopsida; order Poales; family Poaceae; genus Hyparrhenia; species Hyparrhenia diplandra. The sequence goes on along the minus strand of JADLZK010000856.1, from coordinate 21,435 downwards.
CATTTTGATATGGGAAATTTGTCTCGTGGACATCGAGAAAGAGGGGTGAGTTTTGCACATCTCAGTTGTCATTTTAGGCCACAAGTGGATTTGTGCATATATCGAGCATGTGTCCAAGAGACTAGCTAAATTTATTGTTTTAGCTACTCTCTAAAATAGAGTTGATAATACCCAAAAGACTGTAAAAGTGGCTAGTGAGGTAGGATCTCCAAGAATAGAGAGCGGAGGTGGAGGGACGAAGAGCTCTCTAATTTAGAGAGTCGAGAATATATTTTCTTAATAAAAGCCAAATTTAGTTTTATAAAACTATTTAGCTAGTGTCTTGGACATGCTCTCACACCACGCTTATTAATTAACACCGTGGATTTCGGCATGAGAATATAGATCGAGCACTCCTGGTAAAAGTACCAAAAGGCCCTCGCCTGGGACCATCCATCAGCCCCTCGTCTGCTTGTACCCTCACAGTCACAGATGTTATGCGGCTCTGTTTCGCGCCAAAAAGAAAAAGGGAAAGGGAAAGGGAAGTGAAAAAAAGGGCTATGCGGCTCTGCTGCCTCGCCGAGAACCTCTCGAGCTCAAGGCCAGCATCCGCCATGGCTGCTATCAGAGAGGAGGTCTAGTAGTAGTACGTGAGGCGGCGCGGTGCAGGCGTGTCCATGCTGTGGATGCTGGCTGGCTGCTCGGCAAGAGCTTGAGCTGGCCCGCCTGGCCGTGGGCAAGAGCTATACTATAGAATGGGGTGCATGAAGCGCCGGCCGGTTGCAAGCCAATAAGCATACATGTGTTTTTCGTTTTCTGTTTCTTGCTCAGATAGAGTTTTGATGTCGCGGAACGTTGGTCCCAGCGGTGTGGGATGCATCGTGCTCACGAGCGTGCCGCACGCTGCCAGTTTTAGATGCAACAACAAAACTCCGTGAGAGAGAGAGCTCTCCGGTGGTGATCTGATGAAGGCCGAGGACCCGAAAGGCTTTGTCATACAAGACGATGCGGCGCACGGTGAAAGCATGCAGGGGAGGTCACCAATGGCTCTCTACTCCGTGTTGCATTGCATTACCTAGAGCAGTACATCACTGCCGGTTCAAAACCCCACTTTAATCTACTGCCGGATTTTGAACCGGCGGTGATGTGGATTTCAGAGGAAGACTGCCGGCTCCAACCGGCAACACTAGCTACTAGAGCTGGTTAGAGACACAAATCGACAGTGAAAGATAATCACCGTCGGCTGTGCCGTATCCGGCAACGTACGCTCATAGCATTATTATTTTCAAGGTGTTCAGGCACCAAGACCACACTTTTCTGGTGTCCAGTAGACCAGAAGCCATGCTGATATATTCACATAAAATTGAGCCCTCTGAAAATGAAATAATTGTGCCCTCTGAAAATTAAATTAACAGGAATGTTGTCATGCATGCGGAGGCCGGGCTGAAAATACCTGTCTGTATGTTAGTCCGCCGGCCGGTGGTGGCTAGAGCTGGCCTGCAAAAAGGCAAAAAGTGTAAGTAGGAAGCCACAAATAAGGAATCCAGGTATCTCTCGTAGAGTGGTGTTAGAGAAGAAAGTTTCATAGCAATACCTGCAGAAAATAGAAGGGGATGCAGCTAGTCCTAGTCCGCCAATTAATCCCCAAGCACACTCCCTGTCCCTGAGTAATAATAAAATGCTCCTAATAAGTAAGTAGCTAGTGTAAGAAAGATTTACATCCATGACTGAAATAGAAGGAGAAATGGGCTCCGCCAGCAGCACAAGCAGCAACGGCAACCTAGTTACGTACCTTAATTAGCTAGGGCAAGTGCAGAGAGAGATCCAAGGAACCGTTGGTTGCTGGGAATGGAGGGGAGCAGGAGTTAGATCGAGTCGGGAAGTGGCGGCGACGGAGAGGAGGAAGAGAGATAGATATACACAGGGAGCTGGGGCTCGGTGACGGTTGACGTGGACCAAAAAGGAGGTTGCTGGTGGGCCCACCCTGAGATATGGACGAAATCAAATCAAAATCCGCGCGCTCCTGGTCTCTCCTCCTCCCTCAGATCCATTCCACGCGCGCATCTCCCAGCCCACGTGTACCCAGGTGGAGGTGGTAAAGGGCCCTAATTTGGCCGCAAATTTAAATCATATATTAGGATCAAACCGTAAAATTATATAATTTTAAACTAATAATGAAAGATCAAGTTAGATCGTAAAAAAAAACGGTCCATTACCAACCACACCATATTTATGTGTACCAAGTACATATATCGTTTTTTAAAAAAATTTAAAAGGAGGGGATAATGACAACTAAATAAGCACTTAACCTATTTCAGTAGAAAACAATCACCTATATACCGTGGAGATATCCATTGTTCTTGGCTCGAGCATTAGAGCACTTGTACATAATGGAGATTTACTCCCGGCTCCAAATCCCTTTTACTTCGGGTTATGCAACCGAAGAACGGGTGAGAGTAGTAAAGGTTTCGAGCCGGGAATAAAAGTCGACCTTTTATGATTTAAAAAAATGGGAAGGAAAAAGATATTACATTGGAACTTCTTTTTAACTAACTAACTAATTGGGGAAGACAAAAAAAGGTTGGTGGAAAATTTTAAAAAATAAACAAAAAGGATTATTGCCATGTCTAGCTAGCAATGAGAAGGAGAAAAAGCAGCGAAGAATAAACAGAGTGAAGTGTGAAGAAGGATGATGGAGAATATGGAGGATGGGCCGTTGCTCTCTGCCCCAAGTGCAGCTCAAGGCCGAAAAGCTCTAGGAGCAAGCAAGATAAAGCATGGGGAGGGAAAAGGATTCACCTGAAGCCACACAAGAGGAAAACAAAAGAAGATGCAAAGCAAGGCGCGCAAAAAGCACTGCCCTTCAGCCACACAGCGCAAAGGATAAGAGAAAGCAGACGATGCGTTCAGAATCTGATGACATGCATGCAGTGCAGCTAGCTACCTTTAATTAATTACTGTATGTCCGTCCTAGTAATAGCTTCTTTGCCCATGCATGCAACTAATACTACTCTACTTATAATTTGATATGGAGTTAGTATAATAACTCTACTTATAATTTGATAGCAGCTCACTCTCGTACATGGCATGTCATTGCCACTTCATTACATGTGAACCCACAATGATTTTCATTCTATATATTCTCCTCTCTCTCATTGTAAACAAACTAACTCGTTTTTCGAAAGACGTTGACATAAGAGGTAGGAGTATAGTCTCTTCTCATGCTTGAATAACTTTTATAAATAAAGCAAGCCACAACAAAAATTTTGAATAAGAATAGTGGTCAAATTTGGGGTCAAACAAGTCAAACGTCTTATAATTTGAAATGGAGTTAGTATAATAATTAAGTGGCCCTCCGATCCTAAGCTGCTACTACTACCGTCTCAAGCTTGCATCGCTAGCTTTAATCAAATGCACTTTGAACGGATCGATCCACCAAGAGAAAGAGATGCTATATATGGTAGTCACGCGTGGTAGGGTATACTCCGAATATATATCTGGCCTGCGGTTGGCTCTTTAGGGTTTACAGTATATATATATAGGTGCATCTTTCTTTCTGGCCATAAAGCTAGTATACATATGGGAGAAGGTGGAGCACAGATATATAATCGGAGAAGGCAGTATATATGATTTTTTTATTTTTAATATTTTCCATTGAATATTTAGTTAATAATCGCTCATCAAATGTTTCGCCGATGTTCCTCTGGTAACGTTGCACGGCACATGCATTATTAACGCGGCAACACTCATGCATGTTAGACGGCGTTTGTTTTTTAATGTCAAATAAAGCTGTGCTTGACTGTTTTTTTTTTAATATATAAGCTAGGGTATATAGATAGAATAGATTAAAGCGGAGACCATGCATGTCTGAGCTTTTGTTTGCAAAGGTATGGTTCTGACCGATTAAGCTCGAGACATCATGTGCTTGAGACGTACTGTGTGTTGCAAACAGACTCTGTTACCAAGTCATCCAAGCGCTTGAAAAAAAGGAGGGATCTATATGTGGTGCCGGTGCGTAGCTAGCTAGGAATAATCTACTTTATATATATATATATAAAAACAATTCAGTGGCGTGTATGGCGACCTCGGACCTGAGGTTGGACATGCATGCTTGTCCACAGCTAGCTAGCTGCTGTCATTTTCAAGTGATGCTTATCTATCTATATCGTCTCCTGGATTGGACCATATTCTAACAGTTTGAGCTGAGCTTTATTACCAGTACGTACGCACGTAGTTTGCTGGGAATTGTGAATTTGGTTGGTTTATTATTTTATTTATTAGTGGACACTGTTGTTGGATTTAATAATAATATAAACCTGTCAGTAATAGAAGTCATCGATGATGATCGGGTTGGGATTCGGATTGGGATCGATTGCACCCCACCTGCAGATGTGCTTTCGTGCCTGTGGCTTGGCCTGGCCCGACCACCGGGGGTACACGTGGGTCGGGAGATGCGCGTGGAATGGATCTCAGGGAGAGTAGAGACCGGGAGCACGCAGATTTTGATTTGATTTCATCTCACGATGGGCCCACAAGCGGCCTTCTTTTCGCTCCACGCCACCAGCCAAGACCGCTTTTAATCGCTTTTTCTTCAACCCGCCGTCGTCGCAAACTCGTTCCCGTTCCAATCTCACCTGCAGTCGAGTCTTCCTGCTCCCCTCCCTTTTCTCCTCTCTCTCTCTCTCCCCACGACCAGACTCAGCCGCCGCCCCTAATTAGACCAGTGTTAATGGAGGTTTCATGAGTGTTTATACACATTAAATACAGCGCCACATCAGCAAAACTTCACTTTTTTGCATTTAACTCCTAGGAGAGAGAAGGAAAAAGTTTCACCATGTGAAACCAAGTTTCACCATGTGAAACCTTTGGGCATTTATTTCACATCGTTGGAAATGGTGTGAAACCCCCATCGAGATAGAAATAGTATTTCACCATGGAACAATGCAATTAAACCATGCAATGAGAGAGAGGTTGTGAGGCCTGTGAGCCTATGAAACTGTGCATTGAGAGAGACGCCTATTTCATGTCAACATTTCACATCTTGGAAACCGGGAGGTGAAACTCTCCATTGAGACTGGCCTATGCTAAAAGTCTACGACTCAGCCACCCGCTCTACTTAAGTTAAGGCCAGTCTTAGTGGGGTTTCATCGGCATTAAATAAGGTGCCACATAAGCAAAAGAGATGATGTGGCGTAGTAATTAATATGAAACTGGGTAAATGGGTTTCATGGGGATGAAACTCATTTGGCACTGTTTCATATGAAACACCATTGAAACTCCCATTGAAAACATAAAGCTTTATCCCAACACATTTTGACCAATCTCAATGCAACAAATAGATGCTAATTTAATGCTATAACTTGTCTATGAAATCGTGAGATGAAACTATACATTGAGACAGACTATTTAATACATCAAACTAAATCTCTAAATTTGATATGTCACTTTGAAAAGTGCGAGATGAAACTATGCATCGAGACCAGCCTAAGTCTGCATACTCTATCCTATCCATTTAGAAATCTTGGTTAGAGGCGTGGTTGCCATCGCATGGCAGCAACACGTTGGTTGTCATGGCATGAGTTGGTATGGCTCTTATTAGAACTGTCGGTGTTTTGAGAACCGGGGTATCCCAATAACCGGCAATAATTTATAGGTTGTGCGCTCCCCGCCTGATGGCGTGTGCGAGATGGAGACGAATGGTTTATCCTGGTTCAGGCCATTGGGCCCTACGTCCAGCAGTTGCGACCTCTCGTATTACCTCGCACCAAATGTGTACGGGAACCAAAGCGGTTACAAGTTAATTTGGGGGATGAAGGAGAGCTCTGGCCCCGGGATTTGAGATAGCTAAGTGTGAATACCTAAAGGGTCGATCCGTTTTCCTGTGTCATTACTCCCCTTTTTAAAGTGCAAAGGGAGATAATGTGTACAATACGTGTCGTGTACATGTGCTAAGGTGTCTTCCGTCCGTGGCTCCAAGCATAGCATGCCCGAGCCCTGACCTCGGGTGCCCTGGTTGGAGTGTTGCCGTGTGGACGCGCGTCCTTGGGGCGCCTGGGTGCGTGTCCTCCGTCCGGATGGGAGTCCCTCTGAGGGCCTGAGTGGGGTCCTCTGATTCCTGCATGAAATCGGCTTCTCTAGGAAGCGTCGTGGTGGCGTGTCGATACCCCGAGGGCCTCCAGATACGTGGCGGGGATATGAAACGTTTAGCAAGTGAACAGTGCGATCATGGTTTCCCGTGCGCGGTGGCGTGTGAAGTAACCGCTCCCTTTACGTCCCATCAACGGGGGACGCGAGGAGATAACGGGGCAGGTGAATCGACAGGGCAATCGATTGCCCTGTCACTAGAGGCATTAAATGCGACTGCCCCCTACTACCCGGTAAGGATTTCCAAGGTGCGCCCGGGGCCTCCTGCCCTTAGGTGGGATGGAGATAATTTGTCCGGGGGCACCTGCCCTCGGGCGAGGCGGAGGTTCCTTTCCCGGAGTCCCTTGGTCCCCGGGCGAGACGGAGATTGCCCCTAGGGAACCCTTGTCCTCAGGCGAGGTGGAGGTTGAGCCCCGGAGGCCTCCTGTCCTCGGGTAAGGAGCTCACCGTGGGGCGAGTAGGTCTTGTTGGGCTAGTTCTATTTTGTCAAGGGCCGAACTGGGCCGCGTGGTGACAGGTTTTATCAAGCCTGTTATGGAGGTTGCCTTTGGTCCTTCTTCTCCACACTCTTGATGACTCCAACAGCACCCGTATTGGGTTATTTCGATGTCTCCCCGGACCGGACCAGGGCGAACTATAGGTCATCGGTCCTCATATGGCTAGGTGTGTTGGGCCCGTTAGTTGAGTGTTTGCGAGATGGGCTTCCATGGGCCATTTAGTGGGCCTAAGGCGATCCGTTCTTTGATTCCTCCAAGCTTGTAGATCGGTTGACCAAAGAATCAATCTCCTCTTTCTAGCCGGGTTCAGCGGCACGGACTTCGTCTTGGGTCTTTTGGCCCGTCGTCGGTCTTGGGCCGATCCCATTAGGGCCTATGGGCCGTATCGTCCGTCTTGGGCTAAAATTGTTCGTGGGACGATTATTTAGGCCCCGACAAGAACCGTCTTGACCTGAACCAACCGACCACACCAAGATAGAGAGCAAGGCTTGGAGGTGGATGAACCACACTGCACCCTCCATCCCACAAATAAAAGTTTGTGTTTGACTTGTACAATCCTTGTTTGACCGTTTGTCTTATTCAAAAAGTTTTAAAATTGTTTAGTTATTTTGTTATGATTTATTTTATCGTTAGAGATACTTTTATAATAATTTTATTATTTGCATAAAAAAATAAATAAGATGAATGGTCAAACAGGGATTGTAAAAGTCGAAAAAACGTATTTTTATTTGTGGGGCCGAGGGTGTACGTTGGGGGAGAAAAAAAAAAGGAATTTGACAAAACAAAACAAATTCATGGCGTACCATCCTATAACTATAACTACCCCTTATTTTTTAAGGGGCTATTGCTATCTCTGATCTTTTTTTAGAAGGAACCGGGAATTTCATTCATAGTAAGACTGATAGTTTACAACGCAGCTTACAAAGACATCCTTCAAAGAAACAGAAATTATACATAGATCCTTGCAAGCAACCCCGGTCTTCCTCGTCGCCGACGATCGGAGCCGTCCATGAAGCCGACCACCACACCGACGTAGGAAAAGAAGTTTGAGCGGCACGTTGAATAGCACATCGGAGAACCAACCGCGCCTTGAAAGCGATGAACGAGCGGGCCAGGAAAGATGGTCGAGATGGCTGACGACCATCACACCACCAGAACCAGGAGGACTGATGCCTCAAATGACAGCCCCAACTCGCCGGAAAACAGGAATCCTAAAGGGGAAGTAAACTACCAGAGGAGGTAGGACGAACACCCAACCCGATTCCACAGATTGGTAAGATAACGTACCCCATCTTGACCGTAGAGAATGGATCCTCGCCGGACGTCCCCACCGCCGGAGACGAAGCTGAAGCTGATGCTATCGCCGTCGCAGCGGAAGAGGAGCACAAACATAAACTCCAGACCGATGATATCTCGATTCGGAGTAGACTAACCCTAACTTACAGAAACCTAGACTAACAGAGGTAGGTATAAACACGGGCATCGATTCCGCCGCTCCCCTTCACCTCCAACGCCAAAACGGCCACCGGAGCACGAAGGGAAGCCAATAAAATCGACGCCGGGAAGCGAGTCGCCGGTTCGCCTTGATCCACTGTAGATGGGGAATGAGAGGCGTCTGGAGAGGTCTGCTATCCCTGATTTGGGCTGCGCTGACTTTGCCCTGGGATTTGGCGGGAGCCCAGTCCCAGTCCATGAACTTGGGCGTGAGCCTCAAGAAAGAACATGGCCCAGCCCAGCCCAGCCCCGAGACCGACCCTCTTCTCCGTTCCGCCTCCGCCCGCCCTCCGCTCGCGTCGGCTTCTCGTCCTCTCCTTCCATCTCCATTTTCTGCTAAAATGTCCAAGACCTGAGTGAGAGAGCTTCTCAGTCCATGGAGGTGTCGTCGAGGCTCCAAAGCCTCCTCAGGCCCCTCCTACTCTGCCGCTCCCGCGCCGCAGGGAGAGCCTTCCAAACCCCAGCCCTTCGCTCCCCGGCCCCGCCGCCGCCTCCTCCCTCCCATCTTCCTTCCTCCTCCGAACGCGCCGTCTACCGCCTCCCCATCCCTATGGCCGCCTCCCCTTCCACCGCCCCTTCGCCTCCGTCTCCCCGGCCCCCGCCCCCATTCCAGGGAACTCCAAGGACCAGGGACCCCCGCTCCCGCCCGCGCCCTTGCCTCCGCCGCCGCCAGAGGAGCTCGCCTCCGAAGAAGAGTCCTACTACCACGAGCACCTCCTCGAGGTGGCGCAGGAGAACCAGTCACGGGTCGTCCCCGTTAAGGCATTCTTCCTATGCACCAGGTATTGAGCCTTCAACTCCTTTTCCCTCCTCTGCTACCTTCCTTTATTTGGTGATGAATGAACTACACTGATATGGTTGGCGGGGCCTCCTCCTTCCGCAGCATCGACCTGCGGAGCCTCCAGTCCCAGAATTCCTTCAATGTCATCCCACCCACATCGCGTGCCACAAACTACGTTGTGCTTAGATACTACGATGTCAAGGGAGACCCCGAGGTAGATACTCCCTGCTTTCCTAATGACACACCTAGTTTAGATTCTGACACATTTTCTCATCACCATGGAATTGGTAAGTGATACTTTCACTTTGTTGAAATGATAAAATCTTTTATCGCGCCCTGCTTGGTATTGGTAGCATATTATGATGATTGCCTTTGTATAAATGTGTTTGTATTAAGCTCCTCCTTGAGAGCTCAGTGTCTTGTACCATAAAAACAGTGCTGATCGTAGCATCACCATTTATCTTTGCACGATGATATCCATTTGAAAAGGGCTGTGTTTGTTTTCCGAGATGTTAAGGACCTGTACTGTAAAAGACTGGGGAGACTTTCTCGGTTCGTTTTTATCTCATTCTAATTCTCTCACAGGGTTTTAAGTCTGGCGTCATAGATGAGAGCCATTGCCACTACATGGTCGTTTTCCAATATGGGTCCATTGTGCTGTTCAATGTTTCTGATCATGAAGCAGATGGATACCTGAAAATTGTTGAGAAGCATGCATCGGGTTTACTTCCCGAGATGAGAAAGGATGGTAAGCCCAAGAACACACACTTTTAATAAGGGAGTAGAGTTTTTTCATTCTTTTTATATGCTTTGTTCGCTTTAAATATTTGCATCGCATTGCATTAGTACTATCCTAAATTAGTTGAATCAGTTGATACCGTTACATGCAAAATATATCACATGGTGTGAATGACATCTATAGAAAGTTAAACTATATCCCATGATATTTGTATTTTATGGTTTGCAGTTTATAGATGATGGTGACCAAATTTTATGAAAACTTTTTTTTTTTAGTTTGTGATGAGAACTGTTCTTGACTTGTTGAGGCTTGCAATCCCATTTCGTGATTTTGCAAATAGCATATGACATTTGCTTCAGCAAATATTTTCCTAGCAACTTAAACTAATCATCATGATTTTTTATTTTATTTTTTGGTTGCTGCTTCTTTGCATTTATCATGTGGGTGCTGTTGTGTCGTCTAATCTTTAGCATTGCTGTGGACACAACCTTAAAACCTTCTGGTTGCAGATTATGCTGTTGTTGAGAAGCCTACCCTAGAGACGTGGATGCAAGGTGGTCTTGACTATATCGTGCTTAGGGATCTGAGTATTGATGGGATCCGCACAATTGGAAGTGTCCTGGGTCAGAGTATTGCTCTTGACTACTATATCCGCCAAGTATGTACAAGTCAGTAGCAGAGATGGTTTTATGATACATTAAGGAATATGCTAATCTATTTAATTATCTTCGTTGGTAGGTGGATGGAATGGTAGCTGAGTTCACAGATATCAATCGTGGAATGGAAAAAACTGGTACCTTCACTATGGAGAGGAAGAAGCTTTTCCAGCTTGTAGGGAAGGCTAACTCTAACTTGGCTGATGTTATTCTTAAGCTTGGACTCTTTGAGAGGTATCGTAGCTTCATGTTGAGTAGCTCAATTTTCCTAAATGCAAATATCAAAGTATTCCATGGTCTGTACCCCCCAAAATAAAGGCCAATATGCTTTCTTGGCCTTTCCAAACTTTTGGCTGTGCAACTGTTGTTTGAATTTGATTGTTGCACGGACATTCTCCTGCTCTAGAAGTGGATGTTGCATACGTCAACCTGTAGTTAGAAATGTATACTGGTGCCCATGAAGTTGCTTCTTAGTTCAATCATATCCGAGACAAGCTTTTGTTTTATTTCTAGTTTACCTTTGCTTCATCTGTAAAAGTAGATGGAAAAAGACTGATCTTGCATAAATGTTGTAAAAAAATGAACCCAAATTACTAATTAAGCATTGCATGAATTTCAGATGGTATTTGTGTAGTTCTTCCGAGATTAGTTGCCTTGTAATACTGCTGGATTCAAGAAAGTGTTTCATTTGGTCTAGCTTTTGTGAGTTCAAAAAGATTATTAATTTAATGTTTGTCTGATATCTGAATTTGACTAATCTTTTTCTTGTAATTTAATTTGTCAGTATTATTTCTTTTGGCACTTTTCTCCTTGTTTTAATGTTGCCTGGCATAGTTGTTGCATTCTTTGACACTGAATTGAACTTGTATGTTTATACTATTAGAGCACACATTTACTTTGTGGATTTCAGGTCAGACATAGCATGGAAGAATGCAAACTATGCTCAAATCTGGGAATACCTTCGAGATGAATATGAGCTAACGCAGAGATTTGGAAACCTTGATTTTAAGTTGAAATTTGTTGAGGTAGGACATGCAAAACATTCCAATGGCTGAAGGAATCTTTGATTACGGCTGTTTGTTTCTGTATATTCTGATGTGTGCTTGTTTTGATATCTGCAGCACAACATCAGGTTTCTTCAGGAGATTCTTCAGAACAGGAAGTCAGATTTTCTGGAATGGCTTATCATCATCCTGATCAGTGTTGAGATCTTGATATCTGTTTATAACATAATACAGGAGCAGATGTAGGGCTTTTTTTCCATCCTGAACGCGAGATGCATGCCTTGACCGTGGATTTTGTGTTAGCCTGCCGTTGGCTGTTGGCACAGCCTCAATTTGTAAAGAAACATACGTACGTACTGGAGACTGGATCCGATTCGAAATGGTAAACGATGGTCGCACACAACATCCGATGTGACCCTTAATTTCGCCTGAGGCAGCTTTTCTTTTGGGAAAGGAATACTCCTCCGTATGACCGTGCTCTCTCTCATCTGTTTACATTTTCTGATGATGGGCAGGTACTGGTATGATACGAGTGTTTTATGTTTGTGGGACTGAGGCAAATTGTAATGCTAATGAAAAAAACCAAAATAAAGTATAATTGTTTTTGATTCATATCACGACGCCTAGTAGGAATCAAATTTGTATACTAAAATTTACTTGAATATCGTGTAGTGTACTAGCTGTCAAAACTTGAATTCAAATATTTTCCTGCGGCGATAAGCTGGCTGTTGTTATTTTGGTGTGAGACAAAATATTATACCATTCAAACAAACAGAACAATATGATTTGGATCCAATGAAATAGTGGAGGTTTGATATAGAGAATCCGAAACCAATTGACATCTCCGGTGTCATGCCAAACAAGATGAGTACATGACGACAACACCCACGCCACGGGCGGCAAGACAGATGCAGGCCTGTGCTAATTAATTAAATTATTAATCCAAAAGAAAGAGAAAATTGCAGGAGGGCACTGTAGCCTACGTGGGCCCAGGCGCAGAAATATTCGGATCAAGGTCAATCGGGTGCGCACCCCGCCAATCCCAGCCCACCACGTGGCACCACTCACCGGAGGAATCTCCGTGCACTCTGCCGTGTTCACACACGCCCAGAACCGATCCGGGTTCCTGCCGGCCGCACGATCTCCTGCCCAACGGCCTCGATTCCACCTACTAGAAGCTTCTCTGTGCAGCCGGTATATAAAACGACGCCTACCCACCCATCTCCCTCGTCCTGCCATTCTCCGCCTCCGATCGATCGGACCACTAGCAGAGCAGAGCGGGTCGTGACGTCAGCAGCCATGGTGAAGGCCTACCCCACCGTGAGCGAGGACTACCTCAAGGCGGTCGACAAGGCCAAGCGCAAGCTCCGCGGCCTCATCGCCGAGAAGAACTGCGCCCCGCTCATGCTCCGCCTCGCGTAAGCAGACCCTTCTTCTTCTTCTTCGCCCGAACCCGATCCCCCCCCTACCCGATTCGGAAATCCCGACTCCCAACTCACTTCCTCCCTCCTCGCAGCTGGCACTCCGCGGGCACCTTCGATGTGGCCACCAAGACTGGGGGCCCTTCGGCACCATGAAGAACCCCGCCGAGCAGGCGCACGGAGCCAACGCCGGACTGGAAATTGCCGTCAGGCTGCTAGAGCCCATCAAAAGCAGGAGCAGTTCCCCATCCTATCCTACGCTGACTTCTACCAGGTTACCCTGCCTGAGATTGCACACCCCGTCGGATTCTATCTAGATTGATCACTTACTTATACTGTGGCGGTATGGTGTTGCAGCTTGCCGGAGTCGTGGCAGTTGAGGTAACCGGCGGACCTGATGTCCCTTTCCACCCTGGGAGGCAGGTGAGGCGGATGGATTCCTTTTCTACTAACCTTTTTTTAGTTTTCTAATAATATATTAATATAATTTATATAGAAAAAAATCATTAAGCCCCAGCCTAACCAACCCAAACCTGAGATTTTGCTAGGGTTTAAGCAAAACATACCCTCGCTACCAATTGTACACGTGCACATGTACGGGAATATTGCATAGCACATAGTCTCCGGTTAGAATACTCATACGATGGTGGCTTGCTCCTGGCAATTTTTTAACGGTAAAAGACTGTGGGGAGATGCCCACAGTACACAAAATTTTCATTAATAAAAGAGCAAGAGGGTTCTTACATACAAAATTTAACTGAAAGCATCAAGCCAAATGCAAAAAGCATTCCTAACATCATCTCTAAAACGAACCGACTAAAGGAGACCTGATTTTTAAAATTGGCTAACCAAAGTGCTGGAGTAGGGGCACGTCTCTGGAAAATTTTGTCATTGAGCTATTCCCATAGCTCCCACGCTGCAATCAAGGTAGCTTCGGTGAAGAAAGGGAGTTTTAGCTCCTCGCTATTGCCTTAGCTACATCCCAAAAAGAATATAAATCTCGCTTCACAAGGAGTCAAAGAATTTTAAGTTTGACTAAGTATACAAAAGATATTATCTACATTTAGATCTCCAATTAGGTTTATTATGAAAATATATTTCATGATTAATCTAACGATACTTATAAGTTTATAACGCATCATACACAGCAATACCGTTATATATATGGTTAAATTTAAGAATCTTTGACTCTTCAGGAAGTGAGATTTACATTCTATTTGGGATAGAGGGGGTACTTATTATGTTCTAGATTCATGTGATAATTATTGCAATACGTTATCGATCATGTGGACAATGATTTTTTCATATGTTTCTCTGGTTGGATGGACCGTTGATAGGTTGGCAATTTGTTGGTTACTGTCTACATTACATACATTTACCCCTTTAGATTTAGATATACGCCCAGGCCCAGTGTCCCCTTCCTCCCCGCCGTGACCTTAGAAGCCCCCCACGTTCCCGCCCCGACGTTCCACCGGGTACAATGTGGAACGCCGTTCCCACTCACGATGGATGTCACGATCAATCCGAGGAACATAGAGTCCCAAATATGGACGGAACGATGAGTGCTTGTCATCAAGTGTCTTAAACACTAAGCTTGAGATTATCCATCTGGCGTAAGATGCTGGCTTATTTAGAGCATCTCGTGCCAAATTCGGGAACGCGTTCGGAAACACGCTCCATCTAGATTAGGTACGCTGTTCCATTTGAATTTGGTACAAGCTAAAGATGTATACCCTCTTCGTTCCATAGTTTTTGAAAATGTCGTACCACGTACCACGTTCCCGTACCACGTTCCTCACGTTCCGGGAACCTGGCTTCTAAGGCCGTGACAATGAAACTATGTGCCACGTGGTAAATTCTTGTGATTTTGTGATGCTGTATTGGTTTGCCAAATAAAATTCCATGGCTACATATGAGCCCGTCTCATGGGAGAGTGGTAATATTAGGATGATAGTTGTGCCATGGCCCATGGAACCAGTTGATTTGCTGCATTGGACCCGTATGCATTAGATGCTATTTTTTTTGCCTGTTTGTTCATACAGTAGTATATTACTCATTCTGCGGAGGTTTTGACTGTTCGCTGGCCAGCTTCTGGTTAAATAGATGGTAAGCATCTAATTAGTAACTAGCTATGTCCTGTGAGCTGTGTTATGTAGTATTATCCAGGGCTTCAAATACTTGTTGTAGTTTATTGCCTAAGACTCTTGCCTTGGATTAGTAGTATTTCTATTTGTTCGCTGTAGAAGTTACATCATCTCGTAGTGGGAATATGTTATTATGCTTTGTTTCAGACTGCTGTTTCTTCACTGTATTGGTCTTCTAGCTGTGGGATGTTGATGAAATGTCTTTATTCTGTAGGACAAGCCTGAGCCTCCGCCGAAGGCCGCCTTCCTGATGCCACCCAAGGTACAATTATAGAATTCCTCTGATATTGCTGAAGCTTCTGAGTTCATGTAGGCATGCGAATTATTCACAATGGTAGGAGTGGGATAGGTGGACTTACTGGTTGCGTCTCTTCTCTTGTATCAGGTTCTGATCACCTCAGGCAAGTTTTCTCCACACAGATGGGTTTGAGCGACCAGGACATTGTTGCACTTTCTGGTGGTCACACCCTGGTTGGTTGAACTGGGCACCTAGTCTGTGTATTTTCGAGTATTTGGCCACTTGAAAGGTGGTGCTTATGCACAATTGTCTCTTGCAGGGAAGATGCCACAAGGATAGGTCTGGGTTTGAGGGAGCCTGGACATCCAACCCTTTAATCTTTGACAATTCTTACTTCACGTACGTGATCTGTTTTTTCGAAGAAGGAAGCTCTTATTTCGATTCTACCATGTTTTGTTGGTTGGAGCATGAACTTCTTGACACAAGTCTTCATTAGAATTGAATACATTTTGACAGGGAGCTTCTGACTGGAGAGAAGGAAGGCCTTCTGCAGCTACCAAGTGACAAAGCCCTCCTCTCTGATCCATCCTTCCGCCCACTTGTTGACAAATATGCAGCAGTATATCCCTTGCATAGTTCTCATTTGTTGGGGGATTCGGCCTTTAGCTTGCAGGTTTATGTTACCTTTGATTTTGCATGATTTGTAGGATGAGGACGCCTTCTTTGCTGACTATGCCGAGGCCCACCTGAAGCTTTCTGAATTGGGGTAAGTGATGCTGATAGGTATCTGTGACTGAATGCTTGTTTACTACTAGGGCAACAAACACTAAATCTCTTGCACTATGCAGATTTGCTGAGGCTTAAGGTGAGGTGCCCATAAAGGAGACGGGCAGGGCAGGCAGCGCAGGGGTGGATGAAGATTGTTGCCTAGCTGATTTATCTTGCTGGCTATAAGGCACTTAAAACCTATATGAGAACCAGAAGAGTGTGGTGGCTGTAATAAACATTTGTCGGCCTTGTGAGGCAAGCCCATCTTTTGTGTGTTTCCCTTGAATGGTTAGAGTAATGTGATTTCCTTTCCGACATTGCTGAACTCAGCTGAAGATGTAGTGTGTAATGGCATGGTTCGTTTTCTATTTATTTGTCTATATCTATCGATAGGGATGCAAGCGGCAGCCCGAAACCCACATATAGTCTTAACTAGCAACTACCCCGTGCTTACAGACGGGTCGGGCAAAAATATATCAGATCATATTAATGTACATGAGATCAAAAGATTAGAAAAATTAGTTGCAAATGGATTTTTATTTGATCCCTTCCTAGAAGGGAAGGATAACTTTAGCATAATATGAGAGTGTTCCACTTGGCACGGAGAATTTTTCATTGTCACCAGAAAAAATGCTAAACTTTTGCACAACTGCACGATTACCCAAACCGGGAGTTGTTCTACCAGAATGACCATGGTCATGAAAGGTGATTAGTTATAGGAAGAAGAAAACATCCAGCATGTAGAACTGTCCAGGCACAATAAGAGCCATATAGTATCGGTTGGTTTGCATAAAAATAAGTTTGTATTGTGCAATTCGCATAAACAGAAGGAACAGTAAGCATCATGACCTTGCATACAGCAGGTGGGTGAACACAAAGCTGATGTTTTTTTTTTTTTGTTTTGGAAGTCCGTGGTCCGGAAAATGCACAAAGACACATGACAAAGCTATTGGGTTCAGCCTTTCGGTAGGCAGGCACTCTTTTTTTCTCCCCTTGGCTTGGCATTTCATCGAGCGCCTAAAACGTATAGAACATGAAGGGCAGGCATTGTATGGAACACCTGAAACGCACAACACACAAAGCCAGAGAAAAAGTATCTTGTGCATGTAGTGGTCAACACATAAAGTCACAGAAAATGGATCTTGTAGTACCGTCCACAGGAAAGAGGAACATCATGAAGAAGCAAATGACGGAGCTGGCGGCGGAGCCGAGGAGTATCGGTGGCGGAAGCGATCCAAACATCCTTCAGTGGGCAGCACCGAAGTCACCGTTACTGCCGCACCAATTGCACAGGCTCCGGTGGCGGGATAGCCCCCACGCGGCCGCAGCCTCCCCGGATGCAAGAACGCGGCGACCTCCGGGTGAGGGTGGGGGTGGAGGGCGCACCGAAAGCCTCCCACATCGCCGGCCCAGGCGCCCAGGTTGTGCTTCTAGAGCTGGTCGGGAACGGAACGGCGCATGAGAAAGTGGCGGCGCTAGACGAAGGTAGGTCGATGGGGAAACATCGGGACAGGGAGAGAGGACGGGTCCCGAAGCTTCGTGGGAGGTTGTGGAAAGATGGGTGGGCATCGATATCCTTGTGGCCATCGATGTTGGATCTAACGGACATGAAAAGCCGTCGACGTGGCTGCGTGAGGAAGCAGTAAATGTTGTATAGGAATAAAGGGTAATGGTAGATTAAGTTTAGCCTATGTGTGGATTCGTGGGCTAGCCCACTTGCATCCCTGATCGATACCGAAGAAGCTTTGAAATGAAGCTGATTGATGGTTGATTTTGCGCTCTTCTCATCTGCTGGATTGGTGGTTGTTTTTGCGCTCTGCTCATCAGCTGGGTGTCCATGACCGTTGAGTGTTCGGAACCAGACGTTGTAGCTGCAGCAGCTGCACTCTGACGGCAACTACTTCAGTTAAGTTATAAGTTGTTTTGGTTTTTGTAAGATATATACCTACGGTTCTACGTTATAAGTTATTTTGGCCACTTTGGTGCCACTCTGTCTCATCTCTCTCTTTTGGTGATTTTCTCGGTTTCATCTCTGAGAGGGGCTCAGGGGTTCACTCATTTAGTTCTTCGAGGAATAGTGATTTGTCCTCGTTAATTTGCTAATTTTAAATATGGTGAACATAATAATACGGTGATTTCACGATTGGGTTCTGACTGTTAAAGATCACGGAAGCTGATGCAGCCCCATTTGCCACCTTTGAGGTTTTTTTTTCGAAACCGGGACTTCACCCGTACTGCATTAAGAGAAAGGCCAAAAGAAGGGCCGGTAACCGGATGCAAGAGGATACGCGAGTAACCCTCGGGTTACTCACAAAAATCCCCGACACAAACAAACAAAGAACAAACGAAAAGGAGAGGGATGGGGCGAACCCTCCAACTAACAACCCCAACAAATGAACCTATTACAATAAAAATCGACAACACCCGGGTAGCTAGCGGCGATTAGAGCCAAACGCGACAACAACGGCAAAGCATCCGGCTGAAACCAACCAACCACGGCAAAGAAAGCATCTGCCGGAATAAAAGCGGCAAAGCATCCGCTAGATAACCGGCGACCAAGCATCCTTCCGGACAACCACGGCAAAGAAAGCATCCGCCGGAAGACGAGGACCGCGACCGACGGGAGACCATCCGCCAAAGACGACCGCGACCTTGGCGGCCCGCGCATGCTGCAAACGCAGGCTCGTCACGACCGCAACCTCAGCAAAACCGGAAACGCAAGCTCGTAATGACCACGACCTCGGAGCACGGGAATGCCGGAAACGCAAGCTCGTGAAAGAGAGAGCACCTCGGAGGCCAAGCACCCGTCGGAGATGACCTAGAAACATGGCGGCAAAGCATCCGCCCAACCAGCGAAGAACACCTCGGCGGCAAAGCATCCGCCGGAAACGAGAACCAGAAGGGCTGCAAACACCACTCGCTAGACACACCGGGTGAGGTAAACATGAAGCACCCACAAGGAACGGCGGGGCGAGGAAACCGACCCGGAAGGGGGACGACGACCGTAGAGATCGCGGAATGCTCAAGCGTTGCCTTCGGGAAGGACATCGATGTTCGCGAACGCCGACAACGCTGGAGAGAGCACCAGAGGTCTTTCGACCCAAGCCTGCAAGACGGACCACCAATCCCCGACGAGCTGCACGGATCCCACCTCCAACGTCCGCGCCGGTGAGGAGGCCTGGTTCGCCTGCAGCAGCACCACGAAGCTGCAGACACACGCTTGAACCACCTCAGCCCCACCACCACGGCGGCACCACCACCGAGCCACAGACGAGCAGAGGAAGGGGCAGGTCGCCAAACCCCGCAGTGACGCTGCGTGTGGAAGAACGACGACGCCTCCAAGGAGGTGCACGGCGCCCGAAGCGTCACCATCGTCCGAGCTTTCGCCCCTTCCATCAAGGGCAGTCCAGCGGCGCCACTCCTGCCTTCGGGGTTGTCGGCCGCAGCCTCCAAGGATGCGCAGTGGGGGAGGCCGGGCGGGCGGCGAACCGGCCCAAAGCCCGCCGGCCGCTTCACGCCGCCGAGAGAGGGACGGGGGGGGGGGGGCGGAGGGCATCGCCGGCGACCGGATTCGCCATCCCCTCCCGCCCGGGACCGGCCGCCGCAATCGAGCCCGCGCCGCCGCCGGCCACCAAAAGCACGCGCGGAATGGCGGAGGGAAGGGGCCGCCGCCGCCGGGGACGGATCCGCCGTGCCGGCCGCCCTCGGCCGGAAAAAGCTCACCGGAGGAAGAAGTTGGAGGGAGGAAGCGGGGGGGACGGGGAGGAGGGAGAGAGGTGGCCGGCGGTGCTCCTTTTGAGAGGAGAGGCCGGTGGCCGCCGCCGCGCGGCGGCGAAGCACAGCGCGGCGGCCAGCGGGGGAGCCGGCGGCGGGGGCCCGGCGGTCGTGCGGTGGAGGTGGCCCCCGAGTCACCCCGAGCGGGTGCTCGGGAGCCGGGCGGTGCACCTAGTGTTTTTAAGGGATTATAAACTTTTTTACCTAGTACTGTATCCGCCTTTGAGGTTTGGGGTAGGGCTTATGGAGCCTTTTACATGTTTGACATTATAAAAGATCAAAATTACATGTGAACCACCAGGGAAAAAAACAAAGTTGCCTGCCTCCTGCCCGGCCTTGTCTGAGTTCCATTACTCGGGGCAGTTTGTTTGTATAAGGCCTTGTCCGGGCTCCATTATCCGTGGCAGTTTGTTTGTATGGCCATCATGGTTAAGATTTCAAAAATGCCTCTAAAATCTGTTTGTGTGAGGCCTTATTTAGGCTCCATTATCGTGACAGTTTGTTTGTTTGACCGCCACAGTTATGATTTCAAAAACGCCCCTAAACGATTTTTTGTAGTAGTGTGTGGTGAGCAGTTTCTTACACTGTTTTATTCTTTTGTGATATCAAATCTATATATATAGATTGGTTGCCCTACTAGCACCGTCCATAGGCTCATTAGCACCACACGATGCACTTTGGTCTTGTTTGGTTGCTTTCTTCGTTCCATTCCTTAACCCTAATTCGTCCCGCACGCCTCTGTATTCTAGATTTTGCCTTCCCTCACGCCGGCAGAGCTACGTAGAGGCCATCTTGGGTGATGTCCCTCCTTTGCTCGTTGCAAATTTCTAGAGACTGAAGCTATTAGCACACGTTCCAACAACTCTAGTTGATGGAAGCGCGTCTAATTAAGCAACACAATTATATTCACTCGGACTCCATAACTCTCAGATTTTTCTTTGTCACCATGGTTGTCTCCCAAGGTGCTGATAGCTGCTAGTCTGCTATATCTCTATGCAGCTCCACACTTTATGACCGTAAGGTTAGCTGCTAGCCTGTTCGCAACTTGCTTGCGAATGTCCCTAAAAAAACTTGTTTGCGAATGGTCCACCCTTAATTTGGATGCTAGCTTTGCCCCTGAATCCTTCACGAGCCGGAATGGCTTGATTCACACGCGGTGTAGAGCCCATGTGTTAGAGACCCAGAACTCTCATGCATGCATGAGACTAAACACGACCTTTTTTCATACAAGACCGACAACAAAGACAACCAAACAGTGCTAGTTGCACGGTTCTAGCTTACCTCCTGCAAGCCTGAACCGGCCCTCCATCCTGGCTCCCCATCTCAGAGCTACCATCCCACTTGTATTGTAGATAGATGGGGGATTGTTACGTAATGGTGTGTTGCAGATCCAATCACCTTTGTCTAAGGCTGTTTGGTTGGTGGGTTTCTGCGGTTGATAAGGCTGCTGACATAGTTTGGCTTAGCTCAAATAGCAAATAGGAGATCGAGGTCAAGTGCATTCTGTAGGATCTGATGGAAGCCTAGAGAGGGGGGTGAATAGGCTGACCCCTAAAAATCGACTGTTAAAACTTCGCAAGCCGTCGAGATCAGGGGGCGCGGCACTTTTGCCGCGATAGGCACGGCACCGCCGCAGAAAAATGATGACGAGAGACGTAAAGTGACTAAAAACCGAGAACTCGAAGGTTGTCTCAGAGTCCAGCGCGCGCACCGCCCAAGGCCCCCAAGCGGCATCGCCGCGGGTCCCTTCACGTAAGTGACTCAGGTGAATCGAGTGATGTAAACTTGAATCTCGT